>JAKVQF020000822.1:0-41724 GCA_023091115.2 Trypanosomatidae sp. Fi-14 | reverse complement strand
TTGTTGTTGTTGTTGTTGTTGTGTACGCTCCGTACGTTTTCGCTATGCTTGTTGTATGTACTCCCACCGTTGCACCATGATCTTCTGTGTACATAACAGCGCCTCCTTCGCGATCGTCTGGTCACTGTGCGACATGAGGGTCAGCACACGCTCCTTGACGCCTGCCATGGACGGCAGCGTGAGCAGGTTGCGGCCCGTTGGGTGGTAGCGGACGACCTCGCCCAGGTCATGACACGCCACCGCCAGCGTCGTCTCATCGCGCGTCTCGAGGATGAGCTTGCCGAGGGCGACGAGGACCTCGTAGTTGTGGTCCTCAAAATGCAGCGCATTCTCCTTCCAGAACTTCGCACTCGTGTGCACCGGCGTCCACTCGAGCACGCCACTGAGCACCTCGCCGCGGTACTCGCTGAAGCTCGTGAGTATCTCCATCGATCGCTGCAGCGCCTCCTCGAGCTGCTGCACGAGCACGGCAATGTCGTCGTCGCCAAACTTGCGTCGACACAGCTGCCCGAGCGTCTTGAGCATGCCGACGCTCACCATCTCGGCGACGAGCGCGGGGCCCTTGCGCAGCGTCGCTGCGTGGTCGTCCTGGTGCAGCTGATTGAGCACGTCAATGTGCGCGTCGGTGAACTCGCTCTGCATGGTGGGGTGCAACATGTACTGCACATAGCGCTGCTCCGCGTGTGTCATGTTCAGCAGCGTCATGAGCGCCACGCGCACACACTTCTCCTTTTGCACACGCTGCAAGACGCGGTGCAGCTGCGGTATCATCTTTGCCCGCACAAGCAACACAATGCCCTCGTACTCGAACGACAGCAGCCACGTCAGCAGCAGTGTCTCGTAGATGAGCTGCAGTATGCTCGCCGAGTCCGTCGACACCGTGTTTGTCAGCAGCTGCGGGATGAGCGGCACGATGCCTTCGCGGAAGAAGTGTACGCGCAGCGCCTTCTCACGTGCCAGCTGCACACACGCATGCACGACAAACTCAATCGCCGCGACTTGCAGCAGCTGCGGTGACAGTGCGTCGCGCACGAGGGCAAAGAAGCGCTGCAGCTCCTGCGTGTGTGCCGCGGCGTCGCCGTGGCGCAGGGCGAGGGCGGCGAGGTAGACGGCCGGGTTGGCAATGCCACTGTCCTCGCGATAGGCCGAGGCAAACGTGAGAAACACGTCCGCCGGACTGTCGGCAAAGCGCGTGCGCAGCTCATCACGGCCAAACTGTGTCGCCAGCGTCGGCTCCGCAAACGCCAAGTCGGCAAGGAAGCGTAGTATGTAGCCGAGCATGTGTGGTGAGTGTGTGCTGCGGCACACGCGGAAGAGTGTGACCGCGACGAGCGCCTCCTTGCCCCGCAGCAGCGCGTCGACGAGGTCCTCGTCCAGGCGGTTGGTGAGCAGCTGCTCGAGCATGCGCATGCCATCCTCGTCGAGCAGCTGCAGCTCACGCACCAGCGTCAGCGTGTCGGCGGCATCGGCAGAGACGACGGGCATGCTTGCAAGGACACGCGTGTGTGTGTGTGCGTGTGCGTATACACGTATCTTGTCACTATGTATGTGTTGTTTTTTGTTTGCACAGCACAACTACAGCAAGAGCAACATGTGCAGCAACTGTACACACGCACAGACACAACATGCTGTACGCAGCCATGTACACTTGTCATCTAGTGCGCACACACACACACACACGCGTGCGCGCTTACACTGGAACGTCACAAGTCATCGCTGTTGTGTGACACTGTCGTGGCGACTACTGCACGTGTTGTGCTGCTCGTGTCGCTCGTGTCATCGGCCGTCGTGTCGTCGTGTGCAGGTACGACAAAGGGCACAATGACGCGACCGAGCACCTCGGCATCGACGTCGTCGGCGTCCTTCTCATCGTCATTGTTGTCGTCGTGGTCTGCCGCGTAGATTGAGCGGCGTCGCAGCAGCTGCAGCCGCGCCTCCCACACGCCCGTGTAGCGGCGATGCAGTGGTCGTGTCACACTGCCGTGCATCGTCACAGCAGCATCACTCGCACTGCTGCTGCTGCTGCTGCTACCGCGCGCATGCTGCCTTGTCGTCGTCCTCGTCGCTGCCTCACTGTCGCCGTCGTCGTCGTCCTCGCTGTCGAGCGGCAGTGCGCAGTGCCGTACAATGCGCTGCATGTGTGTCTGTGGTGGGGGTGCCTCATCGGCGACGAGGTCATTGTCGCCCTTGCCTGCCTGCAACCACGTACACGTGCCGCCGTGTGGCGGTTGCAACAAGTCGCAGCACACGCTGTAGCCCCCGAAGGCGGGGTCGCCCTTGTAGTGTATTGTGTTGCCTGCCACTGCACTACTCCGACTGCTGCTGTTGTGCGTGTTGTTCTTGTTGTTGTGTGCGTGCAGCTGCAGCGTGAAGCGCCACGGATCACTCGACTCGAGCTGCATGACGCCGCTGCCGCCGCTGTCATCATCATCGTCGTCGCTGCTGTTGTGCTCGTCACTGTCAGACGTGTGGTCGTTGTCGTGTACCGTTGTCGTGTGCACATCCGTGTCCTTACTTGCAGCTCCTGTGACTGCTGTACCCGCGTCTGTTGTTGCTGCTGCTGCTGCGTCAGCGGCGTGCGTGTGCATGGCGGCCGTGTAGGCGGCATACTCGGCTGCACTGCCGGTATGCGCGCGCAGCAGCTGTCGCAGGTGCGCCGCTCGCTGCAACGTCACGTGCACTGTGACACGACAGTCGCTGTCGTCCGTGTCCACGTCGTGCTGCTGCTGCTGCTGCTGGTGCTCTACTGTTGTATTGCTCACAGAGGCAGTGCTGCAGTGTACAACGGCACTGGCATTGACCACGCGCACATAGGTAAAATTGCAGTTGTCGTGTACGGTGTACGTGGCGAGCGCTGGCAGCGATGTTGCCGCGTCGAGGCTGCGCTGACAGCGAAAGCGTCTGCTGCCGCTCTTGTTGTTGTTGTTGTCATTGCTGCTGCTGCTGCTGCTGTTTGTGCTGTTGTTGTGTGCGCGTGTCGTGGCTGCGCACGACAACAGACACAGTGCGCACACCGTCAGCAGCAGCAGCAGCGGCAGCAGCGTACGGCGACCTTGTCGCTGTCGCTTGTACATGGCTGCGACACACAATGTATGTGTATTCGTATGTGTGTGTGTGTGTGTGTGTATGTATGTATGCGTTGACTACACGAGCAGCAGCAGGTGCAGCACAGTGCATGAAGAAACAAATACACACAAAAAAAAACACACACACACAAACATTGCCTCTGCTTGTTTGTTGTTGTGTATGTGTGTGCGTTTGTGTGTCGCTCGTTATGCTGCAGACGACGACGACGGCAATCGCACGCGCACGCGACGACGCTCCGTTACGCGCGTCCCGATCGTGTGCATGTGCGGTGGCAGCGGCTGCGACGCGGGTGTCGCACTCGCGCCCTTGTCGCCGTCGTCGTCGCTGCTGATGTTGTGACTCGCGTCCGCCTCGATGGACACACCCTGCAACTCGATGGCGCGCACAACAACGCCTGCCATGTCATCGTCGCCATGCTGCAGCATGTTGTTGCTTGTGTGCGGCCTGTCGACCAGGACGCGCGCACTCGTGACGATGCAAAAGACGTCGTCCACGAGGCACTCGAGCACAGGCACGACACGTGTCTGACACGACACGCAACGATGAGGATGCTGCTGCTGCTGCTCATCATCGTTTTTGTTGTTGTTGTCGCATACATTGACAGGCAGCAATGTCAGTCGCATCGGTCTGTCGGGCAGCAGACGCCACGACAGCACAAACGACACTGCCTCACCACCACCACTAGTCACAGCAGTCGCAGCATTGTTTGTTCTCGTTGTCATCGCCGTCATGACAGGTGACGGCAGCGGCGACGTCGCGAGCTGACGCACGGCGCGTTCGCTGAGCAACGTGACCGTGTCGACGTGCTTGTCGCCCGCCTCGTGGGTGTTGCTGCTCGTTGTGCTGCTACTGCTGCGACTACGTCCGCCATCGTCGTCATCACTGTCACTGCGCGTCATCTGCGTCGCTGTTGTTTGCGTCGTTGCCGTGTCTTGTGCTGCTGTTGCTGCCGCCGTCTCGTGTCGACGTGGCAGTGACAACAGCGGTGGCGTCGACGATGACGACATGCGTCGTTGTTCATTGTCGTGCTGCTGCTGCTGCGCCTCGCCGATGTCCTGTGCTGCAATCAGTGCAGACGGCATGGCTGTGGTGGTGGTGTTCGTCGCTGCTGCTGTTGCTGCATTGTTTGCCTCGATGCTGCAGTGTACAAAGTCAAGCAACGCGCGCTCACGCAATGTCGCGTCGCGTTGCGTCTGCGCACGCACGCAACGCAGTGTGTACGGCCGCTGCGGCAGCGGCGACGACGCGCACGACACAAAGTGTGTGGCCTGCGTGCTGTTGTCGCCCTCCTCATGCTGCAGCGCGTGTGCAGCAGCAGCACCAGCACTACTGTTGTTGTTGTTATTGTTGTGTGCGGCCACACACGCCTCGAAAACGTACAGCGCATCGTCTGCCGTGCCGTGCTTGCGAGGACTGTCAACACGGTGGTGGCTGTTGTTGTTGTTGTTGTTGCTGCGAACAAACTCGGCAATGTGATCGTCGTGTGTTGCATAGGTGACGGCAACGACGAGAAAAACATGGACGCTGTCACCGACAAAGCGGCCACCACGGCACAGCAGCGGCAGCGGCAGCGGCTGCGTCATGGCGCGCAGCGGCCGCGTGAGCTGTGCCGCGTCCGCGTGACGCTGCTGCTGCGGTGCCGCCGACACGCGCGTCACGCCGCGTGCGGGCTTGTCTGTTGTTGTTGTTGTTGCCGTCTGCAGAGCCGCATGCGAGGGCTCGTCAGACGGCGTCTTCGCCGTTGACGAGCTCACGCCGTCAAGCTCAGCAACGGCGGCGATGGCAGCCGCTGCTGCTGCTGTTGTTGCTGCTGCTGTTGCGGCAGCCGTGGTCACGACAAGGGGCTGCTGTGCCAACGGCGAAGACGCCAGTCGTGGTAGCGGCGTTGTCGTCGCGGCTGTTGCAGAGCGAAAGACGTCGTCGCTATCATTGTGCGCGTCGCTGCGGTTGTCGTGGTGTTGACTGTCGCCGCTCATGCTGCTGCTGCTGCGACTGCTGCGACTGCGGTGTGCGGGTGTCGTCATCTGCGTGCCGTGCGTCGTGTCTGCCACCGTCGACTGCGACGTCAGCAACGCAAACTCGGGCATGTTGAGTGACAGCGGCGGTGTCGTCGTGTCATGGGCAAGAGCAGCAGATGCACTGTCGTATGCATGCACATGTGGTGTTGTCGCTGTGGCCGCTGGTGGTACAATGGTCAAGTGACGTGAAGACAGCGCTGCTGCTGCTGTTGCTGTTGTTGCTGGTCGCATGCTCGAGCGACACCGTGTTGCTGCTGCTGGCGGCTGCTGCTGCGCGGCGGCTGTCATGCTGTTCGTTGCCGCACGCGTCGACAGCGCAGACAAGGAGCGTCGCGTGTGGCTGCGGCGCAGCTGCGTCAGGACCGCACGCTGCAACGTCACGCACGCGACGAGGAACTCGCGCAGTGCTATTTGTTCACGGCGTACAAGCGTGTGCAGCGGTGCGTTGCTCGCCCGCTCCAGGCGCTGCGCGAGCGACTGCAGCCACACCTGCACACGCGTCACCGCCTCGACAACGTCCTCCTTGTCGTCCTCGCTGCTTGGACTGCTGACAGCACGCGCGTCCTGCTGCTGCTGCTGTTGCTGCTGCTGTCGTGTCGCAAGGGCGTCGAGGACGGCACAGTGCGCCTGCGCATCGCGTGTCGCGCGCAGCAGTAGCACATACAAGCGCATCAGTGCATGCTCGACAAGCACATAGTGCAGCAGAGTGAGCACCACCGCAAGGACAGGCAGCATGACGCCAATGTACGTGTTGCGTTGTGGTGTCGCCTCAATATACAGCAGCGGCACCGCGACGAGCACAAGTGCAGCGGCAAACATCAGCAACGTCAGTAGCACGGACATGGCACTGAACAGCAGTGGTGCGTGGAAGCCACGCACACGTGGCAGCGAAGAGGGTGATGTTGTGGCAGACGACGAGGCTTGCACGCTCGCCACGTGCTCGTACTCGCCTTCTTGCACGTCTGCCGCTGTACGCACGGTGCTGTTGTCCGCATCGACGAGGACGACTGTTGTCGCCGACGCATTGGCGCCACCACTCTTCTTGTGACTACTGCGTGTGTGCTGGTGCTGCTGCTTCTTGTGGTGGCCATGACGGGACTGCATAATGTATGTATGTATGTGTGTGCCTACTCGACTGTACGTGTGTGTGTGTGTACAATGCTTGCACACGACTATACGCAAGACACACAACTACAGACAAGCACACACACACACACACACGTATATATATACATAACGTTGTACACGCAAGCATCGCGTGTCGACACCTTGCACACAGAAGAGTGACTGCACGAGCGTAACGAGGGCACATGTCTGCAGAGTAGTGGATGTGTGCGCGTATGTCGCGTTGTTGTTGTCATCGTCGTTGTTGCCTTGGCCGTGTGCACATGACATGCAGAAAGCACAGGCTGTGCGTTGCGACACATGTACACATATACACAAAGCCATATATCGAGAGAGAGAGGTAATGAGAGAAGAGAGAGTGTGTGAGTGTGTGATGGTGCGCACGTGTGCACGCTCGCGGTTCGCACGCTACCATGATGACACTGTCATCGTCAGTAGTGTACACAGTAATACAAACACACACAAACACAGACACACAGACACATACGTAGACGCGTCGTGTTAGTTGTCAATGGGCTCGTGGACAACGACGCGCAGCGGCGGCGACACGGTGTGGCTGTTGCGGCGCTGCAGCCCGTCGACCGCACTCGTCGCCGTCACGTTGCTGTGTGTGAGTGACGTGTTGGCCAGCGCAAGCGCGCGTTGACGACTACTCGCCGCACCCGCAACATCGTTGTTGTAGTAGTAGCTGCTCATGTTCTTGTTGCTGCCATCGGCGTGTGCTACAGCTGCACCACCTGCCGCCTGCTGCAGCTGTGCAGCACTGAGCAGCAATGGCGACTGCAACGGCGGCTGCGGCTGTGGCGGCTGTTGTTGTTGTATGAAGCGAAAGCCACGTACCTTGCTTGACGTTGTGTTGTTGTTGCCACTGCCGCCACCGTGTGACCCGGCGTTGCTGGGTGCCGTGTACATGGCAGCTGACGCGGTCGTGTCGAGTGTGTTGCCAACACCACCGCACATTGCTGCAGCAGACATGGTAGACGTCGCCGCAGCAGGGCTTGTCGTTGTCAAGGAATGCTTGTGCTCGTAGCGGTTGCGGTATGACTGCTCGTCGACACCGTACATGCTCGACGTCATGTCGGCATGACTATGCACACCCGCCGTCACCGCACTACTGCTGCTGCCGCTGCCACTGTTGCTGCCAAAGATGCTCGACGACAGCCACTCGAGCTCCTGCAATGCGCTGCTGCCAAACGTCTTGCGCACGGCCAGGCAAAAATTCTTCTCCGCAATGGTGCACGCAACGAAGAAGGAGCGCTCCACCTGCGTGCACAACGCGCGCACTTCGGGGTAGGTGAACGTGAGCACATACTCGTCACGCTTCACCATCTTTGGCCGCGCACACGACAAGGATGTACTGTCGACGACGAGGCTGCGTATCTGTGCATCGTAGTAGTTTGTGTCACGCGTCAGCGCGCTCGTCGTGTACGCGCTGGCGAGCGTGCTCGCATTGTAGTTGCTGTTGTTGTTACCACCACCAGCAGCCGTATTGGCAAAGGCAAAGGACATGACGCCCGATGACGACAATGGCGCCAGCGGTGGTGGCGGCGGCGGCATCGACGCCGTGTGCGCAAAGGACGCAAAGCTGCGATTGTTGTTGTATGCATAGCCACCACTGTAGGGTGCAGCACCCACGCCGACACTTGCACGGCGCAGCGGCGTCGTCAGTGTACGCGTCAGCGGGTACAGCACGCTCCCGCCACTGCCCTGCTCTCCGCCAGCAGTAGCAGCTCCTCCTGCAGCTGCTTGCTGTTGTTGTTGTTGTTGCATGTACTGCGTCAGCTTCTTGTGTGCAAACATGCGATGCAATCGCAGCGACTGCTCATTTAGCTCGACGCGATACTGCACAAAGCGCAGCGGGCGGTAGTACGTCATGTACACAAACACACCGTTGAGCAGCGCACACAGCGGAATGACGAAGAGCAGGTAGAGCATCTGACGCACACTCTGCGGCGTGCCGCTGCCCTCGACGCGTTCGCCCGGCGTCGGCGGCACGACCGAGGTGTCAATGAGCGCGGCAGCATCCTTGATGTACAGCGAGGGCACGACAACGACGATGAGGAGCACTGCAAACACAAACGCGTTGACAATGAGCATCCACATTGTGCCGCACGCCCTCACGTGTCACACACACACACGTTCACGCGCGCTCTCTCGTGTCTCGTAACGTGTCTGCGCGTACTACACGACTAGTGCAACAGCAACAACAACAACACTTGCGTCAGTAACATACACACACACACACATACACACACGCGCTCATACTCGTCTGTGCGTGTGCATGCATCGTAGCAGTCTATGATTGCCACCACACACACACACACACACACACACACACATGCACCGCATCGCTAGCCGTCAGCGACGCGCACCACCGTCACTGCGTGCTCCTCTGCCGTCGTCGTGTGTCTGCACCTCGCTCGCGTTGTCGTCGTGGTGTCGTCATTCGCAGACAACGACAGTGATGACGGTGCAAAGGCCCGTGACATGGCGTCTGCCTCGTCGTAAAAGGTCACATAGTGCACGCCATCCCCGCTGCACGGGCGCAGTGAGGGCAGCAGCACGAGCCACGCCAACACCAGCGCCTCACGCCACGACCACCGCGGTCGCGAGAGCAACAGCGTCAGCTGCTGCCTATGCGTTGCTCTTGTCGTTGTCGTCATCATCGTCTTGTTGCTGTTGTTGTTGTACGCAGAGCAGCCATGCAGTCGTGCCACCGCGTAACGCACCACAGGGTCGTCACGGGCGCCGAGTATGGTGAGAATGTTGCGCCACGCACCACAGTCGTACGGGCTGCGCTGTGGTGTGGTGTGGCGTGTTGTACGCCGCACCATATGCTGCAGCAGTGGCAGCCACCTGAACAGTGACGATAACAACGATGGTGATGATGCTGCTTTTGCCATTGTTGTTGTTGCTCGTGTTGCTGTTGTTGTTGTTGTTGCGACGGCAGAGACGGTGTGTGCGCGATCGTACAGCATGAGCGCCTCGATCGGCGTGCAGTTGCACCACACATGCTGCAGCGTCTCGAGGGCAAAGAAACACATACCAACAAACACAACAGCAGAGCAGATGAGCGTCACAAAGACGGGCAGTGCGACGAGGCGGTGGCCGTGCACACCGTACGGTGCCGTCATCACTGCCGCAACATCGCTCGCTGTCGCCATTGTCATTGTTGTTTGCAGCAGTGCCGTCGTGGTGGCGGCCATGTCGTCACTACGCACATCCTCGTGCGCTTGTGTCAGCGCAGCCTCATAGTTGCCCTGACGTACGTACGCCACACCCGTGACGAGCGCCGCCGCTGCCGCACCGCACCACAACCACAACACAAACAACACAAAGTGTCGCTCATTGGCCACACTCACGCAGTTGTTCAGCCACGGGCAGTGGTGATCGAGCTTGGCGACACACGCCCCGCAGAGGCGGCAGTGATGCTCGCGCGGTGCCTTGAGGCGGCGACAGTGCGTACAATAACGACGTGGTGCGTCGAGCAGCAGACGACGCCGCGTTGCCGCGTCGACGGCCTCGGCCTGACGTGCCAGTCGCTCGAGCTCGTCGAGCAGCTGAGCACGCTGTGTGTCTGTCGCTGCTGCTCTTGCTGCTGCTGCTGTAGTGGTGTTGGTAGCAGTGCGGCCACTGGCGCTGCTGCCCTCACCGTCATGTCGCTCTCGTCGCCGTGATGACAACAACGTCGTCATCGCACGCCGCCATCGCCACGGCCACGCCGTCTCGTCACTGCCATCGTCGACCTCCTGGTCGTCGTCGTCGTTGTTGTTGTCATCTTTGCGACTGCTGTGTCTGCGTTGTGTCAGGCGTGCGGCAAAGGCAGTAGCGCAGACATAGTGAAAGAGTATCTGAAAGCTGACGACGACGAGCAACACACGCAGACTGTAGAACGAGAGCGAGTAGGGCTGCACAACGAGCGGCAGCACCTCGTGCGCAAGTACAACGACACAAAACGTCATCAGACCAACGCCAAGGGCAATGACGAGCAGCCCGCCTACACGCGCCGACTGCAACAACACGCGCGCGTACATATGTGTGTGTGCACACACATACACACACTACAATGCCGTCTGCGCAACAAGTGAGCAACAAGACGACGGCGTAGAGCAGTGTGACACACGCAAGCAGGCAAACAACACATGCACAGCGCGTGTAACACGCTTTGCGTGTGTTGTTGTTGTTGTTGCTCTTGTGTACAGGCAGACGAGGCGATAGTGCAACACTACGTCCGTGACGACGCCGACACCGTTGCTGATGTTGCCGTCGTCGTTGGTGTCGTCGTCGACAACGACGACGACGATGCGGCGTAGTGGCGCGCCGAGGCGGCGCGACGGCGTGGCGGGTCGCGCGACTTACGCTGTGCACGAAGCCGTCGTACATAGTTGCGCATACACGCATACTTGTACGGCGATGTGGTGATGCTGTACAGGTACTCGTAGCTGTAGATGCCGCCGTCGTGGTCGTCGCTGAAGACGAAGCGCAGTGCGTAGCCGCCAACGGGCGTCACACTGCGCACCGTCACACCGCGACGGCCATAGAGCAGAATGCCGCTGGCGTTGTCCGTGCTCGGTGACATAATGCGCAAATATTCGGCAAGCGCACGTGTGCGCACGACATCACCACCGCCATCGTCAGTAGTAGTGTTGTTGTTGTTGTTGTGTTGCCTTCTTTGCGTGCTGTCGACAACGTCGTCGTTTGCGCTGCTCCTCGTCAGCGTCGTCGTGTGACTGTTGTTGTTGTTGTTCTGCTCGTCCTTGTTGTCATTGCCCACGACGCCTCCGTCGTCATCGTTGTTGTTGTCTTCCGTGTCGAGCTGACGTTGCAGGGCGGCGGCAGCGTGTGCGGGCCAGGCAAACACCACATACTGCCGGCTCTTGTCGACCGTCACACTATGCGGCACGAGGCGCTGCTGCACCGTACGCTGTCGCTGCAGCCGCTCTGCGAGGGTGCGCGGTGAGGAACGCAACGGCACGTAGCGGCGCCGCAACTCGGTCACCAGTCGCCGCTCGGCCAGCAGCGGACTCTTGTGCACCAGTGCCGCCACGGCGCTGCCGACGCGGTCGCCAAGGGCTGTCAGCAGCGACGACAATTGCACTCGTCGTGACGTGTGCATCGTCTCGCTGCTACACGTAAGTGTGTATGTGCGTGTGTGTAACAAACAGGCAGCATACACAAGTTACACATACACACACCACACACACACGTCTTGTATGTGTATGTGTGCTTTTTTGTGTGTACATGAGGCGCAGTCACTGTCATTGTTTGTGTGTGTATGTGACAACACCTCTCGTCTCTTGTACATCGTCACCCTCTGCACACACACACACACACACACACACACGCACATACATGCATGCACACGCATGCATGCGGCTTGTCATGCTACTGTCAGGTCGTCATTGTAGTAGAGATGTATGGCGGGGATGTAATAGTCCGCATTCAGACCGAGCTTCTCAAACGACTCGGCCTCGTCGACGATGCCATTCTCGTCCAGTGTGCGTGACATGTCGAGTGTGCGGGCGCCCTGCGGCAGCAGCCGCTTCCACGTGTAGCTGTTCGCGTGTGCATTGATGCGCAGGTAGCGCTCCTTGACCATCTCACGCAGCGTCTCCTCGGCACACACCTCGAGTGTGACCTCGTGCGAGGTCAGCGTGTTGACAATGCGCACCTGACGTGTTTGTCGTGTCAGTTCACCGACAACGTAGCGCTCGTCCTGCCACCACGGCACCTCGTACGAGAGATCGATGCTCGAGTCGGGGTAGAGCGTCGGCATGTGCGCGACACGACCGTACGGCTGCGCATACGTGCGCATGCCAGTGGCGGTGTCCACGCACTGCACAAGGTCGCCCGTCTGGGCGTCGTACCAGTGTGAGATGTCGCTGCCGGCGACACGGATGAGCGGCTGCACAAGATACGCAAACCGCGGTCGTGCGAGGTAGTGCTGTATGAGCGGTGTCAGATCGAGCACGCGGCCGTTGAGGGACACATAGGCGTCATCGGCAAACGCGTGCTGTCGCACTTCGCGCGGAGTGAAGAAGCGCGGCATGTCGCACAGCTTGTCGGACAAACACACACAGACACACACACACACACACACACAGTTCACAACAAGACGCAAGGGAGTGCAAAGAATGTATGTATGAATGCTGCAGATGCATGCGCAGACACCGTCATATTACTCGCATGTAATGTTAGTATGCCATGGCAACTGCCCAGCCATCGTCGTTCATCAGCGTCGTTGCAGCAGCGTCAGCCTCGTCGGCGTCGACCTCGTCTGCGTAACGCACACCCCATGCATACCACACACGACGCGTCTCCTTTGCCACACGGCGTCGCAGCTGCACCGTCAGCCGCGTATGCTGCGGCTGTGCTCCTACCTGCTGTTGTTGCTGCTCATCGCTGCTGCTGCTGCTTGTGTCATGTATGCGAGCGGCGTGTTGTTGTGGTGGTGTAGTCCGTATCAATGTTAGCGTGTCGGCCAGATCACGCACACGCTCGGGTGGCAGCGCGAGCACGCATGGGAACCAGCTGTACAAGCCGTCTGTACGCTGTGTTGCCTCTGTCGACAGCGTCACGGTGACGACATTGTCGTCACTGCTGCTGCTGTTGTCACTGCTGCTACTGCAATAGAGCACAGCGCTGAAGAAGCACACAATGGCACTGCAGCGGCCGTCAACGGGCACGACAAACGTCAGCCTCGCACTGCGTGTCATGTCATTGTTGTCCTCGCCATTGTCGTCGTTGTCATTGTTGTTGCACTGTGATGACGGTGAGGGGTGTGTGAACGACCAGCATGGCTGCGCAGGTGCCAATAGCACACCGCGACAGACATTGCTGACGTACATCGACTCATGCAACGCCGCGTACGCGTCAGCACGGCGACAACACATGTTCCCGTGCGTGCAGTTATTCTTGTCATCGTCGTCGTCGTTGTTGTTGTTTCTTGTTGCTCTTGTTCTTGTTGTCGTCGCTGGCACAGTGAGGCCGCGTCGTGCGGCTTGCGCGATGCACACTTCTGTGCGCGTCGAGTGCAGTGGTGCTGCCCAGGCCGTATAGCTGCGTGGTATGCACGTCAGCTGCGCATTGTGCGCCATACCGCGACGTCGCTGCACGCGCCGCAGCGCCGCAACGAAGCCGTCGACGCACTCGGGACTGAGCTCATTGTCACCGACACTGCCGAGCAGCTCCGACACGACCACGTCGCACACCCCCACATGCCACGGCAGCACCACACGTGACCCTGTCATCGCGTGGTTGTCATCAGGCAAAGAGGCGGCTGTGCCGTTGGTGGCGTACACGTCGTCTACACAACGCGCATCGCACACGACCACGTTGAGAGTGTGCCCACACATCGCCGCGTGCTGCCGCCACGACGCGTCGTGTAGCCAACGCGCGCGTGTGTAGGCGGCGGCCATGGCGTTGCACTCGTACGCAGTAATGTGCAGCTGCAGCGGTTGTGCACCACAGGATGACGTTGAGGAGGCAGCAGCAGCGGCAGCAGCAGCAACGAAGCAGGCATCGACGAGTGGACCACGGCCAACACCAATGATCGTCACATACAGCGCATCGCTGTCGCTGCTGCTGCTCGTGCTCGCGGGTGTGTGTGGCATGGCAAAGGCAACGTGGTGGTGTGTCTGACGTGGTGCACGCAGCCACGCCGTCATGTAATGTTGCAAGGCGGTCGTGTAGGCGTCATATTTTGCCCTGTCACGCTCGAACACCTCATACACGCCGCTCGGCAACGGCTGCGTGAGGGGCTGCAGTGGCAGCAGCAACACATCCTCGCTGCGGGCAAACGCGTCACGTGTGGTGTCAGACACGTGTGTGGCGTACAATTGTGCGAGCAGCGCATAGTCGTCGACGAGGCACTGTGCCGCCGTCCGTGTTGCAGCCTCACTGCCATCATCCTTGTTGTTGTTGTGTGCGTCCAGTGTCAGCAACGGCGTCGCACGACGACGCAGCAGCTCGACAATGAACACTAGCAGTGGCAGCTGCGTTGCCGTCGCTGCTTTGATTGCTGTGACTGCTGCCACATTGTCACCACTGCCACCCCACCGCGCCGTCACACTGCTCTGCAGTTGTGGCAGGCACAGGACATCGTCGTCGTCCTCGTCATCTTTGCTGGCTGTGTCCTTGTCACTGTCAAGCAACACCGACGACGTGTCACTTGTGCTGCACATGTCCGCCGTCACCTCCTCCTCGTCACCGTCGTTGTTGCCATCACGTGCGCACGACGACGTGTACACCGCATCACCGCAGCGCACTCGCCACTGTGGCAGCCACGATGACAGCCGTGACGGCAGCGCAAACACCGTCACATCCTCGCCTAGCCAGGATGATGACACCGTCACATCGCACATCGTCGTCGTCGTCGTCGTGACGGCCGTGTTGTCCGGTTGCATAGCAAAATACAACAGCGGTGTCAGACTCGCCACCGCCTCGTGCCGCATGTGCGCATCGTGCAGCGTCGCCTCGTGTATTGTGTAGTCATGACAGCCACGCGCACATGCTCTCGTCATGGCTGCTGCTGCTGCTGTCGTGACATTGTTGCTGCTGCTGCTTCTCTCGTTGCGTCTGTTGTTGTTGTAGCTGTAGCCGTAGACAACAGCACGACGCAGCACATGAAAGACGCCACGCTGCCGCACGTCATTCGCACAACAGCGCACCCACACCTTCGCGTCCGTGCACTCGCGGACAAAGGCACGCAGAACTCGTGCTGCTTCACACAGCACCGCAACGCAGTAGCAGCCGTTGTCGTCGTCATTGTTGTTGTTGCTGTTGTTGTTGTTGTTGTCACACGCACACAGTGGCAGTGGCACGAGGACTGCACGCAGTCCAAGATAGGCGGCGAGTTGCAGCTGTGCCGCGATGCGTGCGCGCTGGCGCGAGGACGACCACGAGGACACCGTCACCACACCGCACATACGCTGCGGCAGCGTGTCGCTCGTCTGCTGTAGCGCTGCCCAGGAGGCGGCACCGACAACGTGTGCTACGTCTTCGCTACACAATGCATGTTGCTGCTCGTGTTGTCGCTGCTCTTGTTGTGCGCATGTACAGGGGCAATGTGCACCGTACAACAGCGGCGCGAGTGCATTGCTGCACACGTGACAGTGTGCACGCTGGCATGTAGTCGTGTCGCTGCCAGCTGCGTCATTCTCGTCGTCCTCGTCAGCGTAGCCGAGAGCGCACGTCACAAAGGCGGCGTCACACGACTGCGCGAGCTGCAGTGCCGTGTCCAGTGTCATGCACGGCGCAAAAGCAACAGCAGTATCGTTGTTGCTGTTGCTGCTGCAGTGTATGCCATAGTCACGCAACACACCGCGTGCAAGACGACGTCGTTGCTGCCATGACAATGTACATGTGTCACTCATTGTCCTATGTATGTGTGTGTGTGTATAAAACAAGCAGACAAAGAACGTTGCGCAACAACACCACACAGTGTGCATGTCTCGTGCCGTGTAGCATCACACACACACACAACAGCATAGTCGCATAGCTTGTGCTTCACGTGTACACATCTACTCTACGCCTTTGCTCTTTTATTATATAGTAATACACATACAAATTGCATGTGTGTGTGTGTGTGTGTGTGTGTGTGTGTGCTTCACACGAACGCGACTATGTAGTGTGACGCAGAGCAGCGTGGGAGTGACGCGACTGCACAAGCGAGCGCACAGCGTCGATGCTCGGCACGCGTGACGATGTATGACGTATGCTCACACGACGGCTGCTGTTGCTGCTGTCGCTGTCGTTGTACTTCGCAGCTGTTGCCGTCGTGGTGCTGTGTGCAGTCAGTTGCTCCAGCCGCTGCCACTGCGCCTCGAGCAACAACACCTGCTCGCGCAACGCCTCTGCGCTAGCACTGCTGTTGTTGTTGTGCATAGGCCGTACAGTGTGTGCTGCGGGTGGCACTGCCGTCTGTGCTACCGGTGCACTCACATGACTGCTGCTGCTGCGACTGCGACTGCGACTGCCGACGTCTGCTGGTGCGGACGCTGTTGTTGTTGCTGTTGCGCGTGAGGTGGTGCGTATCGACGACACATTCGGCAACGAAGCGGCCATCGACGACGACGACGACGGCCGCGACGCGCTCGCTGTACGCTGCTGCTGCTGTGGCTGCTCACTGGCCGTCACATCGCCATCGCACTGTCGTCGCAGCCGCTCGTACAGCTGCTCGAGCTCGTGCACGTAGGCTGCCACATGACGCGTGTCTGTTGCTGCTGTTGCGTTTACTGCGTCTGCCTTGGTGGTGCGTTGTGCGTGGTGCTTCTCGTCGGCCGTGTGTCGTGCGTCCGGTGACGACGACGGCGACATCGCCACCGACATCGTCCTTGTCGACGACATCGACGGCCGCTGCGGTTGCTGTTGCTGTACACGCGACGTACGCGTGTGCGCAGTCACCGCGTTGCTGTGCTGCGCGCGTGTTGCGCGTCGCCGCGCGACGTTGCTTGTCGTCACCACCTCTGCTGTTGGCTGTAGTGAAGGTGACAAGGTGTGCTGGGCTTGCGTGTGCTGTACTGCACGATGTCGCCTGCCTGCGGGTGCTGCTGCTGCTGCTGCAACTCGCATTGGTGGCGGTGGCGGCAGTGACAGAGTGCGATGCACTCGTGTCCGCCGTTGTTCTCTCTCTGCCGCAGCCGCAGGGTGACGTGCGCGTGCGACGGCGATGCGATGCTTGCTCGCCGAGTAGCGCACCGGCGATGACGGCGACGAGGACGGCGACGGCGTTGTCGCACCTGCTGCCGTTGCATCGTGCTGCGCATCGTTGCAGTGCACCGACGTTGCGCTGCTGCTGCTGTTGCTGCGACGACGATGTTGTTGCTGCCGCAGCGTACGACGTGATGTATGCATGGACGCCGTCGTCTTTGCATCCGCATCATCATCTGCACCTACAGCCGTCATGGCTGTCATACGTGTGCGTGCGGGTGTAGCGAGCAGCATGTGTGGTGGCAGCGGAAACAACGCAGGCAGCGGCACATCGCGCGCAGACAGCCACGTCGCCGCCACCGCATCGGCAAAAGCTTCGCCGTCGTCGAGGTGTGGTGGTGGCAGCCACGGCACGTCCAGCGGCAGTGGCAGTGCCGTGCACACAGCCTCGTGCACACGAGCACGTGTCACGCTGTTGTTGTTGCAGTAGTAGTAGCCTTTGTCTGCGTCGTTGTCATCGTCGCGGCGGCGAGGGCGAGTGTGGCGGCGCTGCACGCGTATGTGCGTGCCGTCACGACGCATTGCGTGTGTCTGCTCGCTTCTGTTCTTGTGTGTGTGTGTGTGTGTGTTGTGTCTGCACGTCAAGGCAACGAGCACACACATATATATATATATACATGCATACACGTAGGAGCGCACTGCACATGCAGTCACACAAGTGATGCACACAGGCACATGTACGTCGCGTTAGCAAGGTTACCTAGTCAAACACACACGACATACACACACACACACACACACAGAGAGAGAGAGACGAAGAGGGTGATCGCTACGCTGCTGTCGACTTGTCGCCCTCTTGCTGCTGCTGCCCCTGTGCAGTGCACTCGTCGTCTTCTTCGTCTGGCTGCAAGCTGTGACGCTGTTGCAGTGCGCGCAGCTGCGCCTTGCCATACGTCACCCCCGCCGCGTCCTCGTGTCGACTGCACCAGCGTGCATACTTGCGCCACGTCTGTGCGGCTTGTGCGACGTCGCCGAGTGCCTCGAAGCAGTGTACAATGCCGAGCAGTGTCGTCTTGACCATTGTCACATCGCTCTCGTCGAGGTGTGCGTTGAGTGCGTCAATGAAGGTGTCGAGTGCCTTGCCGTACAGCTCACGTGCCGCCGTCACGTCGGCGCCATACGTCGTCGTGTCCTTCTTGTTCGTGTCGTCACTGCTGTTGCTGTTGCTGCTGCTGCTGCTACTGGCCAGCATATTGTCCGCCTGCAGCATCAGACTCTCGGCGAGGCCCGTGAGCAGTGTGCGTCGCAGCTGTAGTGCGGCCACGGCCTGCATCGGCGGCGCCGTCTTTGCATCCACATCCACCCACTGCAACACCTTTGCAAACAGCGCGTGTGCCTCACGTGCCTTGCCCTGCTTGCACAGCACCTGTGCCATGACAGTGCGCACCTCGGCCATCTGTGCATAGTCACGCGTAGCTGCTGCATTAGTTGTTGCCGTTGCTGTAGTGGTGGTGGTGCCGCCCTGCTCGAGTGACGTCAGTGCGCGCTGCGCATGCGCCAGTGCGGCGTCATAGTCAGCGAGGTTATAGTGTGCTTGTGCCGCCTCCATGCACAGCATAGCCTCACATTGTATCGGCGTGGCCGTGTCACTGACACTGTCGCTGTTGCTGCTCGTGGCGAGTCGTGCGAGGCCCTCCTCGACGAGGCGCAGCACCTGTGCATCGTCGCCCACACCGCGAGCTGCGGCAATCGCCGCTGCCATTGCATTCCACCGCGCGAGGCTGTCAAGGTCGCGTTGCACCACCTCGTTGTTCAGCGTAAACGCATCGACGTTGACGGCGCTGCGTGCGGCGTCGCCGTGTGCTGCCACTGTGGTCGTGTTGCCTTCGCTGCTGCTGCAGTAGCGATGCGCGGTGCGTGTGCAGACGAGTGTGCCACAACGTCGCTGTGCGACACGACACCACACGGCACGCATGTTGCGATGCTGTCGCTATGTGTATAGATATGTATATGTACGTATATTGTGTGTCGGTGTGCGCAGACTACAAGGCACAACACACACAGACACAATGCAATAGAGATATGACACACTTGTACAAGAACAAAGACTTGCATGCTCACGCAGTCGCATCTTGTCTTTCTCTCTGTCTGTGTGTGTGTCTGTTGGTATGTACAAGCGCGTACAAGAGGACACGTCTGCGCAGTGACATTGTTGACAAACAAGGCCGACTGTGCGACGTGCATGTCTAGTGACTGTGACAGTGACAATACACACACACACATACACACATACACACATACATACTGTCAATACTCTATTGCATGTGCACCGCGTTCGTGCACACTTCGCACACACACGCACACACACATACATCTATACCTGCGCACACGCTATGTGCGGACAAGTGTCCGCGACGCACCACATGCTGATGCTGCTGCTACTGAAAAGTACATGAGTATATGTATATATGCATATATGTTTGTGTGTCTGTGTGTGTGTTTGTACAAGCAAGAGCGGTGTGTGTGCAAACGAAAAGAAACGAGAAGGTGGGGGGCATGGTGAGGGCCAAGGTGTGCGCCATGTGCACACACATGCACGCACGCACACACACAGACACACATGCACGCACACTACACGAGCACCTGCTGTTGCCATGCACAGATGGTGTGTGCATAGTTCATCACCTCGGCGCGTGTGCGCTGCTCTTCCTCCTGCATCCGCTGCTGGCACATGCGTTTGCTCTCGTGCAGCGAGGCGGCATAGTAGCGTGCGAGCTGCATCGTGTTGCGTGACATGCGATGTGTCGGCACACGCACATCATTCACAGCCGCCTGCATCAGCACCGCATAGGCGTGCTCATACTTGGCATTCTCTTCTCGCACGTGACGCTTGTAGTCGTGTCGGTTGCGCCGCGCCACGACGAGAGACTGCTGCAGCGCGTCACGCATCGCGGCGAGGCGCTCGTCGTACTGCTGTCGCATGCGCTGTCGCAGTTGCGTTTGCAGGTCAGCGAGAAAGCGACCGGCACGCAGCGCGGCAATCTTGCGATCACGCGCAGCCGCGTCGACGCGGCGCTGCGGGTGTGACTGCAAGAAACGGCACTCGGCGCGGGTCAGTGGGGTGGCGGTGGCGGCGTCAATGACGTCGTACGCATTGCTGTCATACACGTCGTTGTCTGCGCTGTTGTGCTCACCTGCGCGGTGGTGGTAGTGGCGGTGGTGGTCACCCTCTTGGTCGTTGGCGTTGTAAGTGTCGTATGCATCTGCCACAGCAGCCGACGACGATGGTGTGCGAGCGTGAGTTGTGTCGTACCTGTCATCGTCGTGCAGCTCGTGGCTTCGCGCATGACGCGCTTGTTGCTGCTGCTGCTGCTTCTGCAGTCGCTGCTGCTCGTGCCGCAGAGCGTGTGCGGTGGTGCTGCTCTGCGGCTCGCTGCTGTCGTGTATGTACCTCGTCGCCGCCGCCACCGCCGCTGCGTCGCGTGTTGCTGTCGTTCGCGGTGGTTGCGGTGTGGCGTGTGTGCGTGTCCTGTGTGCGCGCACATCCTCACTGCGTCGCCGTCGGCTTGCAGAGGCAACAACGCCGTCAGCCTCGTCGTTTGTCGTGCCGCTCGTCATTGTTGCTGTCGCTGCAGTAGCTGTTTGCACCGCTCGCTGCTGCAGTGGCGATGCGGTCATTGTTGTCTTTGCTGCTAGCGGCGTACGTAGCTGTGCTGTTGTGCCCGCTGCTGCTGTTGCGCCTGCTACGCCTGCTGCTGCTGCTGCTGCCGTTGGCTTGCAACGTGTAGGCGTCACAAGAGCTGCACCACCGTCGTGTGGCGGACTGCGTAGTACAACAGCAGCAGTTGCACGCTTCAGCTTATTGTTGTCCTGACTGCCGACTGCTGCGCCGCCACGTTGCTGCGATTGCTGTTGCGCCGACAATGTCGACGTCGTGTCAGCGAGCACGTTGCCCATCCTTGTCATCGTCGCTGCTGCTGTTGTTGTAGCTGCACCAGTGATGGCGGCACGCAGTGGTGTTGCCTTGTCTGCTGCTGCTGCTGTTGCCTTGTGCGCGCGTGTTGCACTGTGCGGCTGCGACGCGTGTCGTGCGTCCATTGGTGAGTGCAGCAGCGCCGCCGCCATGTTGTTGTTGTTGTTCTTCTTCTTGTGTGCAGATGGCCGTGTCGCGCTCGCGTCATGCACACTTTGCGTACGCGATGGCGTGTAGTTGTCATGTACACTCATCTTGTTATGCCCCCTTCTCCTCCTGCTGCTGCTGCTGCTGCTGTCGTTGTCGTTCATGTGCGTTGTGCTGCTGTTGCTGCTGTTGTTGCGCTTGCTGCCATCACTATCACTATTGCTGTTGCTGTTGCTGTTGCTGCTGCTGCTGTTGTTGCTGCTGCTGCTGCTTAGCTTCGGTGTCTCAAGTGTGCGGTACCAACTCTTGACGAGCTCGTCTGTTGGTATGGCGGCGCTGCGCACGAAAGTGTGCATACCACGCGGCATCGCCGCCTCACCGCTGCCGCCCCCCACACCATCCTCGACAACGTCGTCGACAGCATCGTCGTCGTCACGGTGCCGACGATGCTGTCGACGATGACGACGACGTTGCTCGCGCGCGTCGGCCGTCTGCTGCTGCTGTGTTGTTGCTGCTGCCGCTGCTGCTCCTGGCGGTGGTGAAGTGTAGTGATGACTGTTGTTGTTGTTGTTGTTGTGATGGCTGTGATGGTGCGGTGATCGTTGACTGTCATAGTAGCGTTGCTGATGCTGCTGCTGCTGTGCTGCTGCTGTTGTTGCTGCTGTGCGTGTGTGCATCATGGCGGCTGTGGTTGCTGCTGCACGATCATCGGCTACGTGTGCGCCGCCGCTGCGATGCTTGTGGTCGTCGCCGTCATCGTCGTTCTTGTCATCGTTGTCATAGCTGTAGTCATCATCCTCATCCTCATCGCCTTCGTCGTCCTCCTCGTCGTCGTATTCGTCCGCGTCGTCGTCCTCGTAGCCGCTTGTCATCTCTGTCGTGACGCGGTCGCTGTTGTCGTGTGCGCTGTGCTCGTGCACATACCGTTGCTGTTGCTGCGCTGCAGACACATACGCCGACGACGCCGCTGCGTGTTGTTGTTGCTGTTGTGCGTAGTGTGTGGCATGGTAGTGTTGTGCATTGTGCACGTGACCGTGTCGACGCGCATACTCCGACGGCGACACGCCCACCGCGTAGCTGACATTGTACACACCATCACCGACACGTGCACCCATCGTCGTCGTCGCCGTAGCAGCATATGGCGCAATTGCTTGTGGCTGTTGTTGTTGTTGCTGTTGCTGTTGTGTGTACATGAGGTGCGGTGCGTGTTGTGTTGCTGTGCGCAGTGTGTGCGGTGCGACCTCAGCGACAGTGTAGTTGTGCGACGGTGACAATGTCGTCGTTGTTGGTGCTGCCGTCGTTGCCGTTGTTGTCATGGCGCTGTTGCCACCACGAGCAGCAGACACAACATGCTGCTGCTGCTGCTGCGGCGGCGGCGGCGGATGATGATGATGTTGTTGTGCGATGCGTGCAGCAGCGGCAATCTGCACAAACACGAGCACAAGCCGACTGATGTGGTCCTCGTTCAGCCGCACCACCTGCTCTACCGAGATGTCATCGAGTGCGTAGTTGCGCTTGCGCAGCTCAGCCAAGACCAGCGACACGTTCTGCAGCTTCTTCTCGGCCGTGTTGGGGGCGCTGTCGATGCCGACAATGACCGTGTCGAACAGACGTTGGTAGAGCAGCACAAAGAAGCTGGACGTACACTGCCGTATGCTCGTGACGACGTTTTGTATGGCACAAAAGCGCAGCAGCGCGTTGGCGTGGTCAATGATCTGCTGTCGTCGCGCGTCACGGTCGACGGTGTGGCTCGCCGTGGCCGTCGGCGGTGGCAACGGCTGTGTGTTCGACGTGGCAGCGGCTGCACTAGCAGCTGCAGCTTCCGTCGTTGTCGTCGTTGTCGGTGTTGTTGCCGCCGCCACCGCAGCAGCAGCTGTTGCGTCAGCATCACGCGCAGGCGGTGACGCGCGCGTCGTCGCCGTCGCCTTGTCAGCTTCTGCCGCTGTGGTGGCAGCATCACGCAGCACAGGTGAGCTATGCACCTCACTCGGTCGTGTCGCTGCTGTCATTGTTGTTGACGTGTGCTGCAGCTGTGTTTGTGACCGTTGTTGTTGTTTGCCTGCATGTGTCGACGACCACGACGAAGACGAAGACGATGACGACGATGACGGCTGCTGTGGCTGTTGCTGATGCGGCGGCGATGGCTGTGCACTCGGTCGAGCTGCACTACTGCTCTTGTCTGTTGTCGTTGTTGTTGTTATAGTGGTGCTGCTGCGTCGGTGGTAGCTGTTGTGTGCTACACGTTGCGACGCGGAAGACGACGACGATGACGATGTCGTTGTCGTCCCGCTCATCTTGTGTGTGTGTGTGTGTGTGACTATGTGCAGTGCGCTGATAAGCACAATGCGTCACTGTCTGCGTGTGTGTGTGTCGTGCCGTCACGCTCGCTCACCTTGCTCTATGTGTGTGTGTGTGTGTGTGTCGTCCGTCACGTGCGCACACACACTCGCCCACTCTGTCTCACTGACACAAACTAAACCTTCTGCTTACTCTCGTCACGTGTGTGCGTAGACGCACAAAGCAATGGCCTGTCACTCGTCACAGCCAACTACGTACACACACATACACACGTGTGTGTAAGACAGCAACAATGACAAGCAAAGCAGACAACATGCATGCAGCACACACACACACACCAATGCATGCATGCATGCGTGTTTGCGTGTTTGCACATGTTTGTGCATGTGCGTGAACATTCGCTCTTGTGACTGTGTACATGATGCATAGCTATATATATATGTGTATGTGTGAGTGTGTGTGCGCGAGTGCGTGAGTGCGTGTGACGAGTAAAAGAGACAAGGCTGTGTGAGTGTGAGTGTGATGTGTGTGTGAGGCTGCTGTGACATGACACCGAATGTATTGTTACACATGCTATCGCTATTGCTGCTGCTATTGCTGCTATTGCTGCTGCTGCTGTTGTTGTTGCTGCTGTTGTTGTGCAGTAAACCAGTCAAGCATCCACGCACGCACACACGACGGCTTCACGCGTAGCAGGTCGCTCGTCATGTGACGAAACATCGTGTCGAGGTTGTGCCGAGCCGAGTATGCGCGCTCTTGCGATGTTGTCGGCGACAGCTCGAGCATGTCTGCTTCCGCTGCTGCTTCCGCTGCTGCTGTGGCTGCACCACCTCTGTCGTCTGTGTCCTTGTCGGCTGCAGCACGAGCAGCTGCCGTCACGGGCAGTGCCGCTGCGGTTGCGACTGCTGCTGTTGCGGCTGCTGGTGCTGTGACGATTGCGCTGACGTGACGAGCTGTGCTGCCGCTGTCGCTGCTGCCGTCACCGTCGTCGTCGGCCATCACGTCATTGTGCACATCTTCGGCCACAAGGTCATGTCGTGACAGGGCTACGTGCGAAGCTGCTGTTGCTGTAGCTGTTGCTGCTGCTGTTGTTGCACGTGTGCTGCTCGCTGTGTGACAGCTGCCGTTGTTGTTGTCATTGTTGCTGCATACAGTGAGACTAGACAGCGATGTACGTACACTGCGGTGTCGCAGTGCGAACGACGACGACGACGGCGTTGACGATGACGAAGATGGCTGCCGTCGGTGCTGCTGCTGCTGTTGTGTGTATCGTGCAGCCCGCTGTGACGGCGTGCGTGACGACATGTGCGCACTACCGCTGTTGCTGTTGTTGCTGTTGACAGATGCACGCAGTGTGCCTGCTGCTGCTGCTACGGTGCGCGACGACCGCGCCGCGCCGTGTCTGCCACTGTGGTTGTGACTGTGGCCGCTAGCAACAGCAGCAGCAGCAGCGCCACTGCCGCGTGCACGTGCAAGCAGAATAACCGAAGGCTCGTCGTCGTCGTGGCCGCTGCTGTTGTACGGACTGTGTCGTCGGGACAGCACATGCGCAGACAAGGCAGGCAGCGGCACGACGGGCGGTGGTGGTGGCTGCTGCTGTTGTACTTGTGCGTGCGGATGCAACGCAACGCGCTCACTCTGCCGTCGTCGCTGTCGCTGTCGCTGCCACAACGCTGTGCGCGGTAGCCGACCTGCCGCCGCAGCAACAGCTGCAGCATTCGTCACTGCTGTTGTTGTCACTCGACTGCTGCTGTTGCTGTTGTTGCTGCCGCGTGCACACGACAGCGAGGCGAGCGCGGCAGCGTCGCCGCGTCGTATGCGCTGCACCGGCCGCGGTGTAATGCGTGGCAGCGTCAGTGTCACATCGGTGGACGTTGTCGTCGGCGTTGTTCGCGGCGTCGTCACTGCGGACGTTGTCGTTGTGTTTGTCGTGTTGGTGTGCGTCGATGACGTGCGTGTTGTGCTGACATCAGCAGCACGCACACCGCGTCCCGCAACACCAACACCACCGTAGCGCTGTGGTGGCGCACCGGCACCGCGACGATGTTGCCTACTCGGTGACGTGCTCGACATGTTGTCACTTGCACAGCGAGTGTGTATGTGTGTGTGTGTGTATACGTACAAGAGCGCACACACTATACACGTCTGCCACTTCGCCGCCTCACGTGGCTATGCAACCGCAACAAGTGCAACAAGGCAGCTGCATGACGAGTGCGGTGCTACAGCTCACACACACATACGCATGCACACACGCACATTTACGTTGTACTGCTGTTGCTTACATAAGTACACACACACACACTAATACTAACACACACACACACACACATGCACACACACATGTACACACCGTCTTGCTCGCACGCATGACGCTAGTGTATGCCCTTGGTGACCTTCTGTACCTGTTTCTCGTGCAGCGAGCGCAGCAGGTCGGGCCGCGAGGAGGTGATGCGGCCACGACGCTGCCGCACTTGCGCCAGGTGCTCTGCGCGATCGGCGTCCATGACACGACGTTGCACTTGACGGCCAATCGGCTCGTGCTCGCGGTCAAACTCGGCGCCGGTGACGCCCGACGTGCGCATCGACTGCTGCCGCCGGCCAAAGTTTTCGAGCAGGTAGTCCAGCGTGCTCTCTTCATTCACCTCACCAGCAAAGCGCGCCGCCCAGGCGCGACGACGACGCTCGAGCAGCGCGTCCTCAATGGCGCGGTACACCGCAAAGGCGCCCTCGCCCATGACCTCGTGACGCTGGGCGTCCGTCATGCAACGCGCGAGGGCGGCGCCCCAGGGCGTGTCGACGCACACGCGGCGCAGCTCGTGCAAGCAGACGAGCACGGCGGCGGTGATGTGCTTGTCGGGGGTGTGCATAAAGTCAGCAAAGCCGCACTTCTCCTCGTAAAAGGCGCGCACTCTGTCGGGGTCGTCGCGGGTGTTGTACAGCAGCCGTGCGGCGTCCACCTTGTCATCGCACGCGTCACGCAGGGGCTGCAGCAGCGCCGTGACCTCGTCCCAGCTGCGCAGCTGCAGGGCTTGTGCGCGCTGGGCGGGGTGGGTGCACAAGTAGAAGAGCGCGCGCAAGTCCGACTGACTTGCCTGCACCTCGGCAACGTCCTCGTCGGCCGCCACGAGGGCGTCGTGTTGCCGCCCACTCTCCACCTCCACCGCCGCTGCGCTGCTGCTGCTGTTGCTGTTGTTGTTGTCCATGACATTGCGGCCGTGCTTCAGGCGCAGGTACAGCGCCACCACCTCACGCTGTGGCACGTCGGCGAGCGTCAGGCTGCCGTGCGTGGGCGCCGCAAACACGCCCTCGTAGGGTGCCGTGTCGGGCTCAATGAACTCGCGGTAGCGCGTGCGCAGCTGCTCGTGTGTGTTGAACGCAACCACGTCCACCTCGCGCACATCGACGCCGTCGGGGTCAATATACGCATTGTGCCGAAACCGTGGCAGGTAGTCGTTGCGTGCGCCATCAATAAACCCGACTGGGCCCCACTTATCCCACACATAGTTCGGCGCAAGACCACGCTCGCGGCGGCGCAGAGCGCGCTCGAGGTCCATCACGGCATGCCGCATCGCCTGCGAGAAGACAATGGTGCCGACTTGCGCGCCACCGTCCTCCCAGCAGTGCACACGCAGGGTGTGGGTGTTGTAGAAGGGTCGTGTGATGCCTAGACAGCGCCAGTAGCGACACTCGCGCGTGAAGTGCAACGCCGTGTCGAGCATGTCCGCGTCGTAGACGTGTGTGTTGCCCTTGATCGCCTCGTCGTGCAGCAGCATGCCGATGCACTCGGGGAGGTCAAAGGCGCGCCAGATGATCTTGGTCTCGAGCTGGTAAAAGTCATAGTGTGCGCGGGCGTAGTCGCGCGTGAGTGCGTCGCGGCTGCGCGTGTACGGCGCAAACCACGCCTTTTGTGGCAGATAGGTGCGATCAGAGAGCTCGGTGCGGTTGCGATCGAGGTAGGTGCGAACGGCAATCTTGCCATTCACGGCCAGCTTGGGTGGTATAATGTGGTAGTCACCTTGCTTGTAGTGCATCACCTCCTCCTTGTCACCAGCATCATCACTGTTGTTGTGGTGCTGGTGGTGGTGGCTGCTGTTCTGCGCCGAGGAGGACGATGACGAGACCGCTGACGATGCTACACGCTGCGAGGAGGACGACTGCTGCAGCAGCAGTGCTCGTCGTGCGCACATCAGCATTGCTACGTGCCTTGTACAAGCAGAAAAGACAGAAGGCTAACAAGCATACATGACAAGGCAGCAAGGGCAGAGCACACGCACATACATCGTATCGCACTTTGTATGTGTGTGTGTGTGTGTATGTGTGTGTGTATGCAAAGTCGTACGCACAGTCATCGACGTAGTATATGCGCGCGTTGCTGCTGCTGCTGCTGCGCTTGTTGTTGTTGTACAAGTCGCGGTGGTGTGTTTGTGAAGACGTGAGAGGGCAGTAGCAGGCCAGTCGAGCTAAGCAGCAGCGAGGACGACGACAGCGACGCCGTACAGCTGCCACTGCCCGTGTGTCGTGTAGCACCTTCGCTGCCTGTGCCGCCATCGCAGCGACGGCGACGACTGCACAGCAAACTGCTACTACTCGTGCTGCTGCCGCTGATGCTGTTGCTGTTGTTGTAGCGGCTGGTCAGACTGCCTGGCAGCAGCAGCATGACTTGCTGCTCTTGCTCTTGTTGTTGTTGCTGCTGCTGCTGTTGCTCGTACGATGGCGGCCGCGTGAGCGGCGGTGTCGCCGCCGTAACGAGCGAGGACGACGACTGCGTTGCGCTGCCGCTGCGTGCTGACATGAAGCACGACGAGAAGGACGGTATTGTGTGTGCGCGCTCCGACAAGGACGTCCGCGGCTGCCGCGCAAGTGTGGCGCTGTCGTGCGGCAGCACTGGACTCGACACACGCGACAGTGTCACTGCCGTCGTCATCGTTGTTGTTGTCGTGGCAGTATGACTGCTGCTGCTGCACTTGTCGTCATCGTCTACGTCGCTCGTCGACTGTCGTGTCCGTGTCTTGCTCTCGTCTACGCCAAGCGTGTGCTGCTGCTGTTGTAGTTGCTGTGCGTCGTCTTCTTCTCGTTTGTCGTGTGCGTGTCGCGTCGCCTGCGCCTGTGCGCGACGCCATGACAGCATTGCCGGCAGTGTCACGTCACAGCGCACCACACCACCGCTGCTGCGGTGCAGTAGCAGCGACTCGTGCAGCAGCGTCGACAGCACCGCATCGCCCTGCACGCGTGTGCGCGCGGCGAGTGCACAGTGAAAGGGCACAGCCGCACTGCGCAGCTGTACGTGTGTGCTGCCTGCATGTGTCACCGTCTGCTCAATGACGACCGTCGTACTCAGCAGCGTCTTGTGCAGCACGACACGTTCGCAGTACAAACTACGTGGCACAACGAGCAACACCACCTCGTCGACACTGTATGGGTTGCGCAGTGCACGCCACACACGACTGCTACTACTGCTGCTGCTGCTGCTGTCATCCTCGTCATTGTCGTCGCCGTCGTGCATCTCGTGCTGCAGCCATTGCACAGGCACACTGGCGCACGCACACGACGTCACACGTGCAGCCACGGCCGTCGTGAGCGCCTCTGCGGCTGTACAGCACGTGTTGTTGCCCTTGTTGCGACTGCTACTGCTGCTGTTACTGTTGCACTGGTGTGTGGCAAGGAGCAGATAGCTCGCCACGACGAGAATGTGCTGTGCGAGTGCGCTGTTTGTCGTCACGACAACGACACGACCGCGTCGCGCTCGTCGCGTCAGCGGCAGCAGCGACGATGACGCACAGGCACATGCAGCGTTGCCGTCTTGCGGGTGCTGCTGCTGCTGCTGCGAGACGTGCATGTGCGCATCGCGCAATGTGCACACGCCCGCAACGAGTGCACTGGTGAAGCTATCGCTGAACGCGTGCAGACGCGACAGGGCGTCGTACAGCAGCGCGTCATCGCTGCGACACGACAGCGGCGCCAACGTCGCGACGCTGCCGCTGCGTGTGGCGTGTGGCGGCGGCGCCTGTTGCCGCGGGTAGCACAGCAGCGACAGCGCGGGCGACGACATGGCACGTCGCGTCACCAGCGGGGGCAGCAGCTGCAGTGCGCACGTCAGCTCACTCTTCAGCGCCGCGTACACCTCTGCCGCGTCGCGCGAGTGTGCGAGCTGCAGCGAGATGTTGCGCAGCAGCTCGTGCTGTGGTGTGCGTCGTTGTAGCAACGGTGGTGGTGGCGGTGGTGTGTCTCGCGTCGCCGCCATCGTCATCGTCTGCTGCCGTCGGTGCTGCTGCTGTTGTTCTTCTTGTACGCTGTCTCTGCCGCTGTTGCCGTCTGCAGCAGACGGAAGCTGTTGCTGCTGTTGCTGCTGCGGCGCAAGCAGCAGGACAAAGAAGCGATACAGTGTGCGCATGGCGAAGTCGATGCAGCGATGTAGCATGCCACGCACCACATCCATGTGTGCGAGCAAGAAGCGATAGTGTACACTGTCCGGCGGACAGGCGAGCACGAGGCCGACGGCGGCCGCACGCGACTGCATCGTACCCACCGAGGAGCTGACGAGTGTTGTCAGTGGTGCCGTGACGAGAAGGCGATGATAGCGCAGCTGACCTTTGCTGTTGCGTACGTCATCGTGACGCACCGTCAGTGGCACACCATGCGTCAGCAGATTGCTACTGCTGCTGCTGCTGCTGGTATACACTTGTGTGTGTCCAGCCGCACTGCTACTGCCCCCCTTGTTGCTGCTGCTGGCGCTGCTTCCGCTGCTGTATGTGGCAAATGTGCCTGGAAAAGCGAGGCTCTGCAGCGTCTGCTGCGGCACCTCCTCGACGGCGGTGTACACATCACGAAAGTCGGCAACAACAGCAGACGACGACGACGCACTACCGCTGCAGCATCTTGTTGTACTGTTGTTATTGTCAGCGTCATTGTCCTTGTTGTTGTTGTTGTGTTCTCCCTTGTGTGCGGCAGGTATGTGGCCCGAGTGAAAGACAAACGGGTTGTTGCTCAGCATGACGACAAAGTAAAACGCCGTCTGCGCATACTCCTCATGTGTGACACCGGCAGCAGCCGCTGCACAGCAGCTATTGCTGTTGCTTGTGCTGCAGTGACTGTTGCCATGACATGTTGCGCTCGTCATGACGGCAGTGCACACATACGCACACACCTCTGCGTGTGTATATATATATATGTATATGTTATGTATGCGTGTGCGTGTATGTGTACACAACGGCAACGACACTATGTGTGCCACACGACACTAGTCAATGTGCACTTGTGTACACACGCAGCATGACACACACACAGCTGTTGTGCTCGCGGTGTATGTATGTATGTGTGTGTTCGTGTGTAGCAGTGTGAGGAGAGCAGAGAGGGTGTATGCACAGATGCACACCGTGTGCGTGCCTGTCGCGCTATGCGCGGACGCGGCGGTGTGTGCCCTGTCGCGACGACAACGCTGACGCTGCTGTCGTTGTCGTGGCGAGTGCGTCGAGTGCCTGTGCTACGCTGCTTTGTCGTGTGCGTATGGCAGCCGCCTGTGCATCGTACGCCGCCTTCGCGTCCGTCGTCATCGCCCGCCACGCACGACTGACGTCGGCAGAGGTGGTAAACTGCCCGCGATGTGCTTTGCGAAAGAGCACGTAGCTCGTCATCGTCGCCGTCACGTGTGCCGCCGCCGCCTTCTGCGCCACCGTCGTCTTTGCTGGCTGTACGCCTGCGCACACACCGACTGCTGCGCTGCTGCTGCTCTTGCTGCTGCTCGGCGGCAGCACACGCGACTCGACACGTTGTGCAGTGACAGCGGCTGCTGTGGTGACGGCAGACGTCGCGGCAGCGGCTGTTGTTGCTCTTGCTCTTGCTGCTGCTGCTGCATGCTGCATAGCGTTTGCTTGTGCCTCGCACTGCGCGCGCGTCGTCGCGTCCGCGAGCAGCCACCGCTGCGCGAGCGCGCGACGTACGTTCTGCGGACACGGCTGCGGTCGTTGCCCCGCGCATGCATCATTGTTGCTGTTGTTGTTGCCGTCACGTGTGGTGGCTGTGCCACCGTCAGCAAACGCGTCGACCTCGTGCGCGTGTGCAGCGCAGTAGACGTCGAACGCCGACACGCAATCGTCGTCGGCTGCAACGGCAGTCGTCGTGTGGCCGCTGTTGTTGCTGTTGTTGCTGTTGCTGCTCGTGTGCACAAGGCGACGTCGTGTGCGCGCCGTCGGCGGTGGCGCGTCGTCGATCATGCCGTGTGTAAGCTGCGTACCACAACACGGACAGCAACGCAACACCGCACCACACTCACATGTCAGCAACGCCATCGCATCACACCTTCACAGCGTCAATGCGTGCACTTGTCTGTGTGTGTGTGTGTGTGTGTGTGTGTGTGTGTGTGTGTGCACATGCAGACAAGTGTATGCAACAGTAGCAGCATGCTGACATACACGTATGCATAGCATGCATACCCCAGTGTGTGCACTTGTGCGGCGTTTAGCTCGTGTGCGTGTATGAATGGTGTATGTAAGCAGCAGTAGTGCAGCCATTGCGCTGCGCGCTCGTGTATGTATGTGTGTATGTATATGTATATGGTAAGTTGTGCGTGTATGCAAGTATAGATGCGCTCGCGTACATACATGTGTATGCATGTGTATACACGTGTTCGCTTGTGTGTACGCGTATCTGCATGCACACACACATGAACAACACCATTGCGCACTCTTACACATGCTGCACCGCCACGCGCCAACCCTTGTCCGCGACGAGCAGGCGATCGAGCACCCAGCCTGAGCGCACCAGTGCACGCGTGAAGCGCATAAACGACGGGTACAACTCGTCGTCGACAAACGCGTGCGTCGACGCGGCCGTGTGACCGTCATCGTCGTCGTCGGCGTCGTAGTGATGTTCGTGACAGACCTGTCTGTTCAAGTCGAGCACGCCATCGGCGCGCAGCGACGCAATCACATGCAGTGTCACCGCCGCCTCGTCGGCGGTCGCACCGTGGCGCGCAATGATGCCTGGTGTGGCTGTCGTGTTGTCGTCCTTGTTGGCTGCGTCTGTCCTTGTGTTTGTTGTTGTTGTTGTTTGCTTGTGCAGGGCGGCACTGCGTGCCGCCGTGTGTGCCGGCAAGCCACACGCGCGCTGATGGCTATACGCGTAAAAATATGCCCACAGCTGACTGTACGCCAACTCAGCACACTCGCCGCCGCCGTACATGCGATGTGTGCGCTGCCACGCCCCCACCGTGCCAGCGGCGGCGGCGGTGGCGACGGCCTCGGCGTTGGTCGCCGCGGCTGTTTGCGCGGTGCGATTGCCACTGCGTATGCGCGTGTCGCCGAGCGCGGCCGCGGTGGCGTTCATGTCGTCACAGACGTGTTGCACCTCGCTCGTGGTGCTCACATCTGCCTCGACGACACCGGTCACACTCGCACTCTGCTGCTTCTTCGCCTCGTCGCCGCCGCCGCCGCCGTCTTCCGTGTCGTCGCGCGAGGACGCAGCGGCGGAGTGTTGCTCCTGTGTTGCCTTGTTCACAGCCTGTGCTGCCGCTGCCGCTGCTCTTGTTGCTGCACTGTTTGTTGCGGCTGCTGCCGCTGCTGTGGCTGCACCCGCGACAACAATGCTGCGCAGCTGCTCCGCCTGCTCGTGAAAGATGCGCCAGCTCTGTGGGTGGCCGTCGCTGGTGAAGCGCTCCGCAAAGACGACATAGTACGCACACTCGACCGCGTCGTACAGCAACGCCACACCACGCACAGAGAGGCACTCGTCAATGCGCGCCACGAGTGCGTGTCGCGTCGCGGCCGTCAAGCCGTGTCGACTGCGCGGTGTGCTGTTTGCCTCTGCTGCTGTTGACGTTGTTGTTGTCGTGTGTGCAGGCGAGTCGGCGAGTAACTCGTATAGTGACACGCCATAGTGTATATGTACGTGCAGCTGTGGCAGCAGCAGTGTGCGTGCACGACGCAGCTGCAGTCGACACTGCGCCCACACACGCGTCGCACGCGCTCGCAGCCACCACAGCGCGGCGTTGCGTGTGAGCATGTTGACATACGTGCCGCGTTGTTGTTGCTCTTCTTGTCCTTCTGCCGCGTGTGCAGACGACGGCTGCGGCTGCTGCTGCAGCAGCGGTGGCTGTGGTGGTAGGCGCAGTGCGTGCGGTGACAGCGGTGACACAAGCAGCAGCGCCTCTTCGCGGTTGGCGCGCCACGGCGGCAGCGCAAACGACTCGCGCAGCTGTCGCTGCTGCGCCGCGCTCATCGTCACCTTGACAAGTGCAGCGGCAGCGTGTGCGGGTGTGCTGCTGCTGCCCTGCTTGTCTGCTGTTGCTGCTGTTGTTGTTGACGTTGTTGCCTGTTGCATGGCAGACAGGCTCGCCTCGAGGGCAACGTAACGTCGCAGACACCACTCCACACGCGGCGCGTTCAGCTGCCGCAGCACCGTCGCGCGTATCGCCTGATAGTTGGCGAAGCCGTGCAGCAGCGTAAAGGCGAGAAACGCCAGCAGCGTGGCGCGTCGCGAGCGCGCCGGCGTCGCGTACGCCACGACACTGCCGAGCAGCAGTCCGACGAGGCTGCCGGCGTTGTCGCGGTTGCTCGTCGTCGCCGTCACATCGGCGGCGTTGCCGAGTTTGGCAAAGTGCTGCGTCATCGCCGCCCGCGTCGCGCCGCCGGCGACGCCGACGACGGCGCGCAGCGCCGACGCCGCCACAATCGTCGCCAGCCGCAGCTGCAGCAGCGGCGGCAGCCACGGCGCGATGACCTCCATAAAGTTCGCCACGTCATTGGCGACGTCGGCGAGCAGCCGCCATGTCTTGCAGCGGTAGTCGAGCTGCACCGACACGTGCGAGGCGAAGAGGACACTGGCCAGCATGCGCACCCCATCACGCAGCACCCACGACAGCGTCGAGCTCGTCAGGCTCGCCGTCGACTCGCCCACGCCGGCGGTGAGCAGCAGCGCACGCATGGCGAGTGTCGACGTCACGTTGCTGCAGAGCAGCTGCACGAGGTCCCACAGGGCGACAGGCAGCAGGTCTTCGCTGACCGAGTTGGGGTAGCCGTCGGGGAGGAAGAGGCGCTGCAGCCACGCACGCACGCGACGCAGCAGACTGCTCTGCAGTGCGGCGCCGAGGTCACCGTAGAGAAACTCACTCACACCGAGCATGGCGCGGTAGTAATCCTGCGCGTACACCTCCGCCGCCACCGCCAGTGCACCACCGCCGCCCCCGGCCACGGCGACGACGCGCTTGTAGTCGTTGTGGAATTCGTTCAGCATGACGCAAGGGCGAGTGAATATATGTGTGTATATATATGTGACTTTTGTTGCAACAGAGGTTTGCGCTAAACGCATATACACACACTATGCATACACAGACATGCAGTGTGCGTGTGTTTGTGTGTGGCTTGTTGTGTGTCACGCCGCACGCGATGGTGCAGCACCCTCATGCTCTTCTTCCTCCTCTTCATACTCGTACTCGTACTCGCCCTCCTCGTCCTCTTCACCTGCGTCGCCTTCCTCTTCATACTCTGTCGTCATCTCGTCATCCTCGTCCTCGTCAGCTCGTGCTGCTGCTGCTGCTGCTGCTGCTGCTGCTTGTTGTTGTTGTGGCTGCGACGCAGCAGCGCGTGTCTGCTGCTGCTGTGGTGGTGGAGTGATGCGCAGTGGTGGTATGTCAGGTCGCACAGCTGTATTAGACGCCGTTGTTGCCGCAGTAGGTTGTGCTGCTGCTGCTGCTGCTGCTGCTGCTCTTGTTGCTGTTGTTGTGGTTGCGACGACGGTGTCTGGCGCATTGACATGCGACGCAGCCGCGCTGTCGTCCTCCTCCTCTTCCTCATACTCGCCCTCGTCTTCTTCGTCCTCCTCATCGTCGTCTTCGACGTCGTTGTTGTCGCTGTGATTGCGCTGCACTGTTGCCTCGTGTGCTGTGTCGTGTGCTGCGTCTCGTGGCTGCCGTTGTCGCGTGCCGTGGTGTCGACCGAGACGCGACAGGTCGACGCTCTCGTCGCTGCTGTCATCGTCATCGCTCGTCGTGTCGTCATCGTACTGTGCTGCTGTCGTTGTTGTCGTTGCGTGTATGCTTGCGTCGCGCGGCACCGCAAGCGACGACGACGACAACGACGCACGCAGTACACCCGTCGTGCTGCCATCACGCACAGGCGACAAGGGCGACGATGGCGGCTGCGTCATGCTCGCGGTGTGGCGGCGGCGGTGTGACAGTGCGCGCAGTCGCGCGTGCAGCCGTGCAATCTGTTGCCGCGCAAGCGTGTCGTCGTTCGCGCCGGCCACCTGTCTGCACACCAGTCGCACCAGCAGCTCCTGCTCGCGCAGCCGCAGGTGACGGTAGTCGCCGCTGGCGAGCAGCTCATCGACCACGTCACGCACAAACACATACCGCAGCAGCAGTGTCGGCCGCGCGTAGCAGCGACTGACCGCCTCGCGCACCTGCGCATCGCCCGGCAGTGCCAGCTGCAGCGTCGTCTGCATCACGAGCACGTCCGCGCGCAGTCGTGCGAGGCCGGCGGGGCTGATCGCCTTGTCACGCAGGTGCGCCAGCTCGAAGAGCAGCAGCTCGCTCGCCGGCTGTGCGGCCGTGAGGCAGATGTATCGTATCTTCGCCGGCTGCATGTACGGCCGCAGCAGGGCAAAAAACTTACTCACGTGACGCGCATAGGCCTGCACAAACGTGTCGGCCGAGGCGCTCGCGGCGACGACGTTGTACGACTCGTCGCGCAGCTGCGGCAGATAGTGAAAAACGGCGAAGCGCGCCTCAATGGCGAGGCAGAAGAGCGACATTTGCGCCAGTGCGCAGAGACGATAGACGTGGTCGGCCAGGCGTGCGCGACGCTGCAGTCGTCGTCGTTCGTCGTCGCTCTCCGCGTTGTTGTTGTTGCCGTTGTCGTTGTTGTTGTTGCTGTTGTACTCACTGCCGAGTGCGGCGTCGTAGGGCGAGTGCAGGAATGTGAGTGCACGTGTCAGGTGGTAGCCAGGCACCATTGTCACATGTGACAAGCACGACGACGACGACGACGACGACGATTGTGTTGCCGCTGCAGTGATGCTGAGGTGCGGTGTGTGCGGTGTGTGCTGGTGCGTCGTGTACGCAAAGCTTGCCGAGTGACTGGCCTGACTGACGGCCTCATCTGCTCTGCACTCGTCGTCCTTGTTGTTGCTGCTGCTCTTCTTGTTGTTGTTGTTTGCGCGACGAGCTTGCTGCTGCTGTCGTTGTTGTTGTCGCTGCGGCGGCAACGAGTCATTGTCATCGTTGCTGCTGCTGCTGCCGCTATCGTTGTTGTACGTGTGATGTGGTGCTGTGCTGCGCCGTCGCGTTGTGCTCGGCCACATGTAGCGCAACACCTCCGCGGCCAGCCACTCCGCCGAGGTGCACAACACGGCGAGTCCGGCGAGTGTGCTGTCGTCGCGTATGCTCAGCGTCGAGGGCGGTCGCGCGGCGAGGGCGCGCATGTCAGTCACACTCTTGACATCACCACCACCGCTGCTGTTGTTGACGTCATCGTTGTTGCTTGTCTTGTTGTTCTTGTTGTCACTGTTGATGTCCTCGTCCTCGTCGGCACTGCCGCTGTTGTCTGTTGTCAGTGCGGCGACGAGCGCGGCGCCATCGCGTTCATACTCGTGTCCACTCGTCCGTTGTGCGCTGTGCTGGACATAGTACGCAAACAGCTCGCGATCGACCGCGTCGTACGCGTGCAGCAGACGACGCTCGTTACTCAGCGCCGACCATCGCCGGCTGCTCGTGCACGCAAACGCGTCGTCAAAGGCGCGGTGCAGCAGACGAAACGCAATGCTCGGCCGCACCGCCGCCTCCATTGTACGCTTCAGTGCGGTGGCGACGACGAGGAGCAGCGCCTCGCTCGTGTTCTGCTCGACGCGCTCGGCGAGGTTGTCGGGCAGGACGCGGTGTACGCTGCGTGCAACCTTGCGCATGACGCGACCGACATAGGCGGTGCTCGCGAGGATGGGCAGCTGCACATCGACGAGCGCCACAGTAGGCCAGGAAGAGGAGGAGGAGGACGACATGGGCGACGGCTGCGCTGCAACACGACCAGCATCCTTGCTGTTGTTGCTGTTGTTGACGGCTGCACTGCTGCTGTGGCTGCGGTTGCTACTGCTGTTGCCGCCATTCGCCCTGTTGTTGTTGTTGCTGCTGTCATGCTCGACAGTATCCTCGTCGTCGTCCTCGTCGCCGTCACCACCATTGCCGCTACTGCTGCCACTATGCATGTCCGTGAGAAGGCGCTGCAGCTGTCCAGCGTAGAAGAGCTGCTGTGCGGGCAGATACGTGTTGCGCACAAACGTGTCAAGGTAGTGCAGCACCGTCTCCTCGCGCGGCAGCAGCGCGAGGTCGACGACGCGGTCACACGCGCGACGCACAAAACGCGCCGCACACGCGTAACACGTCAGCACATTCATCGGCGTAAAGACAAAGTAGCGGCGCAGCGCCGCGGTGTGCGCAATGACGAGCGGCGCACGCGCGCTGCCAACGGCGACGGCACTCCGCGCCTCTGCCGCGGCGATGCCACCACCGCCGCCACTGCTGCCGCTCTTGTCCTCACTACCGCCGCCACGCATCGCCAGCGCCGCCGTCGCCATCGCCGACGACACGGCCTCGCTGCTCCGCAGCGCCTCGACAAAGGTGTTGACGCTGCCACCGCCGTTGTTGCTGTCGCTGCGGTGCCGCCGACTGTGGCCGCCGTTTGCGTCGTCCTCATCGACATCATCGTCGTCGGCGTTGTTGTTGTCGTCGTACATGGCTTGCATGCGCGCCGCCTCACTGTCGACAGCGCTGTGTTGTCGTGCCTGACCTTCATTCGCGACGCGCACGTCATTGTGTGCCGTACGCGCAGCACCGGCCAGGCTAAACGACACCGTCCCCGTCTCCTCGATCAATCGCAGCAGCCCAGACGACGGCACCGTCGTCGTCAGCAGCGACTGCAGCGTGGCGGTGTAGCTGTCCTCCTTCGTGCGCTGCGCCGCCTCGCGCACGAGCGCGGCGGAGCGCTGCACACGACTGACCAGATTGCGCTGACGAAGAAAGGGCGCGAGCGTGACGAGTTCGTCGGCGCCCGCCTCATCCGCGTCCGCGTCCGCGTCACCGCCGCCGCCGCCACCACGGCGCGACGGACGAGAGCGACGACCGTCCTCGCCGCCTCCGCTGCCGTTCGCGTACGGCGTCGCACTGCACAGCACACGACAGATCAGCTCCACATGATAGTGTATCTGCGCCCACAACACCTGTCCATCCCACTGCCGACGAAAATCGCCCACGGCGTCAACGAACGCCGCGCGCACCGCCGCCGTCAGCGCCGTCGTCGCCGCCGCGACGAGGCGCCGCAGTGCCGCCTCCTCTGCCTGGGTGACAGTGACCGTCGTCGCTGTGCCGTCTGCGGCTGCGGCAGCAGGGGCTGTTGTTGTTGTTGTGCTGATGCTGGCAGGTGCGACACGTTGCGCAGGCGTGTCTTGCTCATCATTCATTCGCGTTGTCGCTGGTGCTGCTGCTGCTGCTTCGTGTTGTGCTTGCGCGACAAGGCGGTCGCGTACACGTTGCGCTGCGTCGTGCACGTGCTCGTGCAACATGGCCAGCGTCAGCACATGGACAGTGTCATTGTCCTTGTCCTTGTTGCCTGCTGCTGCTGCTGTTGTCGTCGACGATGACGTCACAGACTGCAGCAGCTGCTCGAGATGCAATTCACTCCGCAGTGCATTCGCCATGGGCCGCAGTGACGGTATGCTCGCTGTGCTGCTCGTCAGTGCGTCGTCGACCACACGTGCAAGCGGCATCAGCTGCGACGCCGCCAGACCACAGCCAAGTATGCTGCTCGTTGTTGTTGTTGTCTTCGTGCTGTTGCTGTTATTGCTGTTGCTGTTGTTGCTGTGGCGGATGCCGCCGATGCCGCCTCCGCGCCGCCACAGCACAGCCGACTGCAGCGGCCACTGCGCGCTCGTCGCGGCGACGCGGAACGGCACGGGCTGCATAACGAAGGCGCTGACAAAAGGGTAGTGCAACACGAGCAACAGATCGTGCACATAACTCGCGTTGCGCAGTATCTTCTCCAGCTCGACGAGCAACGCCGTCAACATTGTCCGCAGCTCACGCGCCTGCAGCGTCGCAATCGCCTCCTCGAGCGACGTCGTCTCGTCCACCAGCTCGAGGGCGCGCACACGTGTCGCGTACACCGTCGCACTACCACCGCCACCACCTATGCTGCCGCTGCTGCTGTTGTGACCGTCATCGAAGCCGCCACCGCCGCCATTGCTGCTGCTGCTGCTGCTGCTGCCTGCGAGTGTTGTGCTGCCGAGCACACGTCGTCGCCACGCATCGTACAAGCGCAGGAAGTGCGCAATGAATCGCTCCACACTGCGCGTCGCGCGCGCGTAGAAGGCCTCGTGAAAGTGATCGATGCGCTGCAGCAGCCACAGCGCCTTCAGACAGAGCGGAATAAAGCGCACGTGGTCGCGCGCCACCGCGTCATCGCCGACGGCGTCGACGAGGCCGTCGAGCATCGTCGCGAGCGTTGCGCCGCCACTGCCACCGCTGCTGCCGCTGCTGCTGCTGTTGCTGCTTTGTTGTACATAACGCCACACCGCCTCACTGTAGCGGTGCTGCATCCCTGTCGTCGCCGTCGCTGTCGCGCGTGACATGTTGTCGCTGCCGCAGCTGCCCATGTTGCTGCTTGCGTGCACGTCGCCGTGGTCATGTGCGCTCTGCTCCATGAGCGCCTCGACGAGCTGCGCATCCGCCTCGCGCAGCCGCGCCTCACGAAAAACACACTGCAGCAGACTGTCTGTGATGCTGTAGTGCACCATCGACAGCGCCGCCGTCACCGACGTGCGCAGCGACGCGGCCGCGCGGACGGCGCGTGTGCGTGGGGTGTGCAGCAGTGCGTGCTGCGCCTGCAGCAGCTGCACCGCCGCCAGGTAATGCTGTCGCGCACGCAACGCGCGCACTTCGCTGTCCATCACGAGCGCACGCTGTACGTCACGCAGCACCGCGCTCGCAAACATGGCGCGCGCGCCACGACGGCGCAGCGTGCGCAGCTGCGCGGCGTTGCTGTCGAGCGACGTCGCCGCGTCACCGAGCTGCCGCTTCAGCGTCGCGAGCAGGTCGTCGCTGCCGCTCACCGCGAGCACCATCTCACTAAAGTTCGCAATGGCGCCGTTGAATTCGGTGTGGTGTGCGGTGATGTACTCGTGCAGCTCGGCGTCAATGACCGACTGCAGCTCGCGGTATGGCACGAGCTGCTCATTGACGTCGTCGGGCGTGGCCTCGTCGTGGTGGTGGTGTACACCACTGCCGTCCTTGTTGCCGTTGCCGTCGTCATCGCCGGCCACGTCTGCGTCACCGCTGCTGGCCGTCAAGATAGCGAGGACGTGGTCATGCGGCACAAACGACGTCGACAGCAGCTGCGGGTCGACATCGGCGAAGAGTTCACGTGTGTGCTCGACAAAGCGTCGCTCCGCAGCCGACAGCCGCGCCAGCTCGTCGCCCTTTGCGTTGCCATCGTCGTTGTCGTCGTCATTGTTGTCGTCTGCTGCTGCTGCGTCGCCGTCATCGACTGCGTGGTCGTGTGTGCGGAAGAGCTGACGTGACAGCAGCGCCGCCGTGCCAAGTGCGTGTGCGTCGCTACGCGCACCTGTCATTGTCTTGTTGCTGCTGCCGTTGTTGCGCCACACGCCCGTCGTCTCGTGCGCTTGTCGCGATGACGTCGTCACACTACCATTGTCCGCTGCTGCTGTTGTCGTTGTCGTTGCATTGTTGTTGTTGTTGTTGTTGTTGCTAGACAACGGCTGCGCAGTCGTCGGCGGCGGCGGCGGTGCGGTTTTTGTGTCATCGTGCGGTGCCACGTCACTGTCATCGTCGTCGTGTGCAATCTCGTCGTCCTCTTCGTCGTCCTCGTCCTCGTCCTTGTCATGTCGTTGCGCATAGGCAGAGGCCAGTGTGCGTGATGCGTGGCCTCGTGCAGACGGCGCTGCTGTCGTTGTTGTGGCGGCGTTGGCGCGCAAGAAGCTGCTTGCCTCGGCAAATGTCTGTGGCGTTGTCGTCGTCGTCATCATGGCTACCGTTGCTGCTCTCGTCATTGCACCCGTCGTTGTCGTGTTGCTGCCGTCATTGTTGGTGCGCGTGGTGCTGCTCGATGGAGCAAACAGCCCAGCAATGGCGCTGACGTTGTTGTTGTTGTTGTCTGCATGCGTGGACAACCCTGCCGCGGCATTGCTATTGCTGTTACTGTTGTTGTAGCGCCACGCACACATGACGGCACGTTGACGTCTCTAACGCTTATGTACAGTAGACACACACAAGAATGTTACGCAATGTCTGTACTACAAGCACACACACATACACACACAACAGCAAGCAAGGATAGCATGCGCGTGTATACGTGTGTGCATAGCATGCATGTTGCACAGTGTACACGACAATGCGTGTGTGTGTGCGTGTTGACGCAGGTAAACGAGAAA
>JAKVQF020000821.1:0-41415 GCA_023091115.2 Trypanosomatidae sp. Fi-14 | reverse complement strand
ACAACAACAACAATGAGAACAGCACAACGATGCCGAGCAGTAGCAGCAGCAACAGCTCATTGACACCACTGCACGAGTTGTCCTTCCAGGGTGAGGCGTGGCAGTTCGTCGCTACGCGCCGCGGCAGCGCACTGCACGACGCCCTCGTCGCCGACACGGCCGCCGCGTTGTGCGCCTCGCCCGACTGCATCGAGGCGATGACGGTGCACGCGCTGCCATCCTCGCTCGACGTGGTGCTGCGTCTGTCCCCGCACGTCACACAGGACAGCGATGCGGTCAACATCGCCCTCGACGCGTTTGCGTATCCGCGTGTGTGGGCGTTGTACTGTCCACCGTGGGAGGCGCCCACGCTGACACGCACATTCGCCGCCGTCGACGACAGCGGCGACGAGGGCGACGAGGAGGGCGGTGGTGGCGCACATCGCCGTCACCGTCGTCATCGCACTCGTGCACACACACATCACGGTCGACAGCACCGCGCGAGCCGCGCACACAGCCGTCGCCGCGGCCGTTCGCTCTCGGCGTCACCCGAGGCACATCCGCGGCTGCACGATGACGACTATGACGCACTCCGACAAGACAATGTGAAGGAGCAACAACAACAACAGCAGCGCAGCAGCAGCCGTGGCGGACGTGGTGACGACAGCAGCAGCAGCGACGACGACGCCGGCAGCGATGGCGGCGACAAGGCGCGCACGCGTGACGCACACGGCGTCACACTGGCCGCCTGGTACGAGGCGCTGCTGTGGTCGCATGTGTTGTCGACGTCGCGGCAGGCGCTGATCGACGCCTTCTGCGCCAACGCCGCACACGCCCTGCACGTTGACCGCGACGAGGTGCAGGTGCGCCAGCTGCACTGCGAGCGACAGACGGGCGCGTTGGTGGTGGAGTATGCGGTATGCTTCACCCACGCCGAGGAGGCGCCGCGGGTGGTGGCCGCCCTCGCGGACGACGACCGCGTCGTCTTCCCTGACGTGCTTGCGCTGCGTGATGTGGCGGCGCGTGAGCTGCGCAACGACGCCCCGCCCGCGGCCGAGCTACTCATGTCGCAACAACGACAACAGCAGGAGCAACACGAGCAGCAGCACGGGCGAGCGTCATCGCGTGTGCACACCGACGACGTGGCCGCTGCGGTGCGCACGGCGGCGGCGGCGGCGGGTGTACAAGGCCATGTCTACCACAAGGTCTTCGTCGGCTCGCACTGGCGCCGTCTGCTCTCGAGTGCACGCAATGATAACAGCAACAACACGCAGATGCAGCCAGAGGACGGCGCCGCCGCAGTGTGTGTCGTACAGCAACACGAAGCAACAGAGCACACTACGCAACGACAGCGCAGCTTCCATGACGCACTGTGCATTGCGTTTGCTCGCGACCTCGTCGAGGCGCTGATGGCGAAGGTGCCACACCACGGCAGTCGCGCGCGACGAGGCAGCCATCCGCGCGCACGCAGCAGCAGCAGCGGCAGCGGTCACAACCATCATGACCACGGCAGCAGCGACGACAAGGACGGTGCAACAGCAGCAGCTGCTGCCGCAGGATGTGAGGATGGCGGTGATGCAGCCCTCGTGACGGTGACGAACACCGTACCCACCGCACACGGCCTCCTTGTCGGCTGCGTCGTCGTGCAGAGTGACGCGCAGCCGCGCAAGACGTATGACGAGATGCAGCACAGTGTGTCGACGTGTCCGTACACACGTGTNCAACACGTGTCGGGTGAGCTGACGCGCATCTTCGCCGGCGATGCGTGGGCGCGTGTGTTGGCGACGCGACGCGACGATGTCGAGGCGGCGTTCGTGTGTGGCGTGAGCAAGGCGCTGCAGCTGCCGAGTGCGGCGGCATCGTCGTCGTCTGCAGCAGCGCGTGACGCCGTCGAGGTGCTGTCGATGCAGCCGGGCAGCTTGTGTGTGCGCTATCGTGTACATGGCAGCGGTCGCAGTGACGCGGCCATTGCGCAGTGCGTCGACGCACACGCGTTCGACGAGCTCGCGCAGCTGTACCGCGCGCACGTCATCGGCGACGACAATGCGCCCGTGTACGCATCGGCGGCGGCGGCTGCTGTCGTGCAGCACGCCACGGCGCCGCCGTCGTCCGTGCCCATGTCACGTGACGACGGCGGCAGGCACGACAGCATCGCTGCTGCTGCTGCAGACGCCACCGACGTCGACGTCGAGGCGCTCTTTCAGGGCGATCTGTGGGAGCGCGTGTTGCAGCGGCGGCCGGAGAGTCTGACTGACGCGGTGCGCCGCGATGTCGCACACGCGCTGAACATGCCTGGCGTGCACGCCGTGCACGTGTTGCGCTTCGAGTGCGATGAGCTCGAGCTGGTGGCGCACTGCCGTGTCGCTGTGCCGGCGGATGTTTACGCGGCAACGACGGCGGTGCCGTACAACAACAATGACAAGGACGACGGTGGTGCGACTGGTGACAATGTGGTGTACACGGAAGCAGAGCACGACATGGCTGCCGAGCCGGCTGCAGCGGCTGCGGCGACAGCTGCACGCGCGGCGGTGGTGACGGCGCGACTGCAGGCCGCCCTACACACCTACGCCTTCCCCGAGACGTGGGCGTTGTATGTCGAGTGCGGCGGCGCACACTGCGTCACCGCACACGGCGTCACACTCGAGGGCGAGGCGTGGCCGGCGGTGCTGCGCACTCACCGCGACGACGTGTTGGCGGCACTGCGCAGCGCCGTGGCGAAGGCGTGTGAGGTGACGCCAGAGAATGTGACGACGATGGAGCTCACGACCACAAGCAGCAGCAACAACAACAACAACAACAACAACAACAACAACAACAACAACAACGCAGAGGGCGGCGAAGGTGACGTGACCGTGTCACTGTGTGCGCAATGTCGTGTGCGGCACGACGTGACCGTGTCGAGTGACGCCCTCGATGCACAGCTGCGCGACTACCCCTACACGGAGGTGTGGGAGCTGTATGAGGAGCTGACGGCACCACCACCACCACCACCACCAATGCCAATGCCAATGCCAGTGCAGGCAGAGCTGCCTGCTGTGGTGACGCGCGAGATGCCACCGCAACAAGAGGAGGTGGTGGTGGCCGCAGACGACGAGGTGGAGAAGGCGGCAGTGACGGCGGCGCCACCGCCGGAAGAGATGACGACGGCGGCCGTCGACGACGACGACCGTGTCCTCGCCGGCGACAATGACAACAACGCCGACGACGGCGACAGCGCAGTGAGCAGTGCGGTGGTGCAGACGCTGCAGCTGTACTTTGAGGGCGACATGTGGTCGACGGTGTTGCGCGACGACGCCGACGTGGACGCGCTGCGCGAGGCCGTGTACGACGACCTGTGCACGTGTCTGCAGCTGCCCGAGCGCACGTGCTGCAGCATTACCGCGATGCGCGAGGGCAGCCTCGTGGTTGAGGCGACGGTGCGCAACAGCGGCTTGTCACACGCCGAGGTGCAGCAGCGCCTGCACGCGTTCGACTTCCCACAGCTGTGGAGTGTGTATGTGCGTGTGTGTGCGCGTGCGCAGGCGCCGCTGTCGCCCTCCTCGGCGACCGCCAAGGAGGACGATGACGATGTGGTGGGTGCAGCGATGATGCAGGCAGGCGACGGCGAGGCTGTGTGTGCAGAGGCGAACAAGGACGAGGACACGGCGCCACTGCAGCAGCAGCCGCTGCGCGACGAGCAGACGACGGGCGACTGCACCTTCGAGGGTGATCGCTGGGGCGATGTCATTGCCGCGGCCAGCACGACGACGCTGTGTGAGGCGTTTGTTGCCGATGTGCGCGAGCAGCTGCGTGCTGCTGCTGCTGCGGCTGCGTCGTCGTCATCGTCGACCACTGACGCGCAAGCGACGCAGCTGCGCGACGGCTGCCGTGACGCAGACGACAGCAACAACAACAACAACAACAGCAACGAGGACGGCATGGGCGACGACGAGGCGCTGACGGTGTGCGTCACCACGCTCGACTGCGGTGACGAGGGCCTGACGGTGACGTACACGGCGTCGCGCCGCGCGGTCGAGGCGGCGGCGCTGGTGCTCGACAATAGCGCGTTCACGCGTGTGTGGGCGTTGTATAAGCAGTGTACAGCAGACGCAACGGCCGCGACGGCAAACGCAGACGCCGGCGACGATTGCAGTGTGCACGAGGTCTGCCTGGCGGGCAACGAGTGGGACTACACGGTCGAGCGTCACGGCGAGGCGGCGCTGCGTGCGTGCATGAGTGAGTGTGTGCGCGCCATTGTCAATGAGCACGCATTGCAGCAACAACAGCGTGGTGACGGCAACAGTGCGCTGGCGCCATGTGTGCGTGTGGCCGATGTCGACGTGACGGCCGAGGCAACGCAGTTGCGCACGCGTGTGACGGTTGCACGTGCACGTGCAGCAGCAGCAGCAGCAGCAGCACAACAACAACAAGGCGAGGTGCGGCACGATGGCAACGACGCACATGCGGCGCTCGACGCGGCACTGCAGACGGCCGCGTACGCACCAGTGTGGGAGTTGTACGAGACGCGGCCGTCGCGGTGGAGCGTGCGCAGCTCGCTCGGCCCCGAGACGCTCGAGCTGCTCTTTGACGGCGAGTTGTGGTCACACATACTGCCCGCCGAAGGCGCAGACGACGCGACAGTCAACGTCGTAACAAGCAGCAGCAGCAGCAGCAGCAAGGACAACGCGGATGACGACAGCAGACGGCGGTGCACGTGTGCGCGTGACGTGATCGCGGCGGTGCGCGCTGACGTGATTGGCGCACTGGACCTCGTCGACGATGACGATGTCACGGCGGTGTGTTTGCAGCCGCAGTCGACGGCGCTGCAGGCGCTCGTGACACTGCGCGGCGGTGCGTCGGGCGTCACACGCGACCGCGTGCAGCTGCAGACGTTGCTCGACTGCTACCTGTTTGAGCGTGTCTGGGCCGTCTACCTGCGCGCCGAGGAGGCGACGCAGCAGCAGCAGCAGCAACAGGGACAAACGGCGGCAGCGATGATGGCCACATCGCCCGCAGCCGTCATCGAAGACGACCGTGTCGACAACAACAACGACGACGACGATGACAATGACGCGTCACTGTCGTGTATACTCATTAAACGCTTCGACGGCGCCGACTGGGCGGCCGCGCTGCAGACACACCGCGCCGCCCTGCACGACGCGTTTGTACACGACACGGCCAGCCTGCTGCACTGTGCGTGCGGCGACGACGACGTGGTGGTGTGTAGTATGCTGCCAGGCAGCTTACTTGTGCATTTTTGTGTGCGCCACCTCGCCGTGCCGGCGACGACGGCGCAGCAGCTCGTCGACAACTACGACTACCCGCATGTGTGGGCGCTGTACACGCCGCAGTCGACGTCGCGCGCACGGCGCGGCTCGAGCGCGAGCGCGAGTGCGCCGCACCTGGTCACCTCACGCGCCGACCTCGTCAGCAACGCCGCCACCTCGGCGCGGCGTGCGTCGCAGGCGACGACGGCGTCGGTGCTGCCGCCCCCGCCGGCGCTGGCGTCGGTGCTGCAGGCGTACACCTCACGTGCGGCCTCGCAGACGCCAGGTGCACCTCACAGTTGTGCGCGCAACAACAACAAGGGCGGTGCGAGCAGGGGTGCGCAGCGCGAGCAGGACAAGGGCGGTGCGGGTGTGCACAAGAACGACGATGACGACGATGACGCCTTCGAGGACGCCGACACGGCCGCGGCGCGGCGCGCTGCCGAGGAGGCTGCCGAGCGCGCCGCCGCCGCCGACCGCGCCGAGGCGGCGTCGTCGGTGGCGCGGCGTGCGGCGGAGGCACACGCCGAGGAGACGGCGCAGGCGGCTGCGCGGGAGGAGGCGGCGGCGCGCGCGGCGCTGGAGCGTGCGGCTGCTCTGCGTGACGCGGCACGGGCGGCGGCCGACGAGGCAGCCGCCGAGGAGCGCCGTCGCATTGTTGCCGCGCTGGAGGAGAAGCAGCGGGCGGTGGCGGCAGCACAGCACGCCGCCGAGGTGGCCGAGGAGGCACGACGACGGCGTGTGCGCCCCCTCGACGCCCTCGAGACGGCCGCCGAGGAGGAGTCGCTTGTCTATCTGCGCAAGGCGTTGGCAGAGGCACGACGCGAGCGTGACGCCTATCTGGCGCAGCTCGAGCGTGTGACGACGACGACAGCAGCAGCAGCAACAGAGGCTATGCGCAGTGGTGAGGAAGGTCGTAGTGGCAGTCGCCATCGTCGTGGCAGTCGTAGTCGTAGCAGCAGCGGCGGTGGTGATGCGGCTGCTACGCGTAGCTCGAGCGCACACCGACAAGGCCGCTAGCGTGCATGTGTGGTGCCCCTGCTAGTGCGTGTGCGTGTGCGTGCGTGTGTGTGTTGCGCGCGGTTGTTTCGTTTCTTGTGCAGCAGGTGAAGAGGTACTCGTGCCTGCGTACACATGTTGACCATGTCGTGTGCACACAGATACACACACACACACACACACAAGTGCGCATACACGACACATACGCGTCCACCAGCACGTTTGTGTATGCGCGCTGCCCACCACCCTCTCCCTCTATACACAACAACAACACTAGCAACGTGCACACACATACACACTCTCTCCTCTTCTGCTTTCGTTTGTCTCTCCTTCTCTTTGTGTGTGTGTGTGTCGCCCCTGTTTATACTGTCACGCTGTACATGACAAGGTGTGTGTGTGTGCATGCAACATTATGACTTCTCTCGCTCTTTCTGTCATTCACGCACACACACACACATGTGTATACACACACACAACACAATACATTATACACTACTGTACCTTGCATGTGTGTGTGCGCATATACACACACATACATACACACACATACATACACACATGTATACACGCGGGCCCAGATCTTTAAGAAGGTAAAGCCATGACGCGTGCGCCACGACGCACAGCGGTACGTAGAGGTGTGTTCATGCCTTGACGCTTGTGAGGGTGCGTTTACGCATACACATACACGCACTCACACGTGTATACATTACTTGTACAGAGTAGCATATCGTTCGCACTATACACGCAACTGCGGGTTATGTGTGCGTGTGTGTGTGTGTGTGCGTGTGCAACATGTCGTATGCACACACGCACACACACACACACTATATATATGTGCTAATGCATATGCATGCAAAAATATGCACGCATGTATGCACGTGTATACAAAAAAACATGACGACGACGCCATACACACAACACACATGCACGTGTGCGTGTGCGTGTGTGTATATACACACGAGCATGTTTACATATATATACACACGCGCGAACATAGCGCGCACATGCACATACGCACACGCATACACATATACGTGTGCTTGTGTGCATGTAAGAGAGCGCACATTGTCGCTGTCAGGAGCGAAGTCGGCGAGTGTGGTGTGTTGTAGCTGTACCTGTACACAATGACGACGATGACACGTGTGTGTGTATGCATGTGAGGAGGAGGCAAGCAAGCGAGTAACTGCAATGATGGACGTGACTGACAAACGAACAAGAAGGCACAGTGCGTGGCATGCGTGTGTGTGTGTCTGTGCTTGTTGTGTGTTTGTGCATACTGTTGATGCTGTTGTTGTTGTGCTTATGTAATGCTCTTATCCTCTGCTATGTGCACATGTTTATGTACGTAGGTTGTGCACACACGACACGTCACGCACACACACACACACACACGTATACATATACAAACACATATTGACAGGCGTACCTTGTACACACACACACACACACAAGCACACACACACCGTACACGGACGCATGTCGCACAGCTTGACAAGCGAGCCATCGCGCAGCGAGTCTGCCGCGGCCGCTGCCATGCCACCACAACCTCGTCCCTACCGCAACGACCCCTATGCGCAGCTGCCGAACGCGGCCGCGGTGCTGGTCTGCCACGACGACGACAATGACGCCGCTGCCGCCGCCGCCTTCGCCACGGGCGGCGGCATCGACGACGAGGACAAGAACAACAGCAACAACAGGAGCAACTACGGCGATGACGGTGTGGCGAGTGCGCAGCTGCACGAGGCGAGCGCGCGTGACGTGCGCGTCGGCGACACGATCGCGTACGAGTGCATGACCCCACACCGTGAGTGGCGCGTCGCACTCGGCACGGTGCTCGCGCTGCCGGCCGCGCACGTGCTGCACGTCCGTCGCTACGACGCGGTGAACGCGACGTCGTTGCCGCGTGACCCGGCCACCGAGACGGCGCTGCGCGCCACGGCCGAGCAGCGTGGCTGCCTCGACGTGTGGCACGATCGCCAGGCCCTCGCCGAGGAGCTCACGCGTGTGGCGGCGCAGGAGCACGCGACGGCGTCGCAGCTGTTTGCCGCGCGGCTGCAGACACGACAGAAGCGCGACGACGCCGAGGCGCACATGGCGGCCTCACTCGAGGCCCTCGACGTGGCGCGGACGAACCTGCACACGGTACCGCAGCGGCAGTGGCGCGAGGCGCGTACGCGCAGCGACGTGGCAAGCGATGTGCAGCGTCTGTTGCAGGCGGTGTTGCTCGTGTTGCGCGAGGACGCGTGCACGACGTCGCTGGCCGACATGCAGACGGTACTGCGGCAGCCAGACTTTATGCAGCGCCTGCTGGCGTGTGACTGCAGTGAGCGGCCGCTGTCGCTGGAGCGGCGACGGCGTATTGTGCAGCTGTGCGAGCCGGAGCTGCCGCCGACGCCTGCTGCCGCTGCCGCAGCAGCAGCTGCAGCAAGCAGCAGCAGCACCAGCAACAAGCGCAAGTCGACAACAACGGCAGCGACGTCGTCGTCCAAGGCAACGAGTGTGAAGAAGACGAAGGCGGCGGGTGCTGCAGGCGCAGGTGCAGCAGCAGCAGCGAAACGCAAGACAACGTCAACGGCAGCGCAGCAGCGTCGCCGTCGCAGCTCGGCGTCGTCGTCGGTTGGCGGCAGTGGCAGTGGCGCCGCTGCTGGCGCGCTGCGTGTGCCCGAGGCGGGTGAGGCGGTGGGCACGATGACAGCCCTCGACGCGGCGCTGCGTCGCTGGGTGAATGCGCAGTTTGCGTGCGCCCACGCAACGATGCAGCGTGAGCGCGCCATGTACGAGTGCTTCGCCGAGCTGCAGGAGCAGCGTGTGCAGCTGAGTGCGATCAATGACGTGCGCATACACATGTCACGGCTGCAGGAGCAGATGCGTGAGCTGCGGCTGACGATTGAGCACGGCGACGCCGGCACCGAGGCGATTGCCGCCGCCATCACGGAGCAGCCCGCGGCGGCAGCGGCAGGAGAGCAGCAACCGGCAGGGGCCGTGACGACAACAACGCGGTGTGCGACGACGGTGGTGGTGGCGGGGCAGATTGTCGCGATGCGCGACGGCGGCGAGCCGCCGGTGGCGCCGCTGGAGTGTCTGCCGGTGGACACGACGTTCTACCGCGCCGCCGCCAGTGAGGCGTTTTGTCTGCGTCAGCAGCTGCTTGTTAACTTTGGTGTGGTGGTGTGTGATGCGGCGGGGTATGTGCACCTGACGCCGACGCAGGTTGTGGCCCTGCGCAACGTCAGCTACCAGGCGAATGTCAGGCACGACGCGAAGGAGATGGCGCAGCTGCTCGAGCAAAAGGCCCGCGAGGAGGCGGAGCTGAAGGACCTGCATGAGCTGCTGAGCGAGCTGTCCGCGCGGCACACCCCACTGCCCCACGACGAGGACGAGAAGGCGCAGCTGCGGCAGCTCATCGACGACGCCGAGCAGCGCCACGAGGCGACGCTGACGCGCATTGCCGACTTGTACGCGGCGGGCCGTGGCGCGCGTGAGATTACGCTGGCGTCGCAGCGTGCGGCGCACACCTTCACGCGGCTGCACTTCAAGATGTCGGGCGACTGGGAGGCGCTGACGAGCGAGCCGGGCCGGCTGGCGGCGCTGAAGCAGGCCTTGTACGCCGACATTATGCGCATCCTGCACATCCCGCTCGAGAACATCTCCGACCTGGAGCTGCGCAAGGGCTCGCTGGAGGCATACTTTACGGTGCGCCACAATGGCGAGCTCGATGACAAGGAGCTGCAGGAGCTCATCAACCAGGACACGTTCGCCAACTTGTGCGCCTTTTACGAGAGCGTGACGTTCAAGAAGACGTACCCGCTCAACACGGAGGCGCAGCAAGCCGCCTATGACTACATGTGTCGCATGGAGGAGCGCAAGGGTCACTTGCCAGTCTCAGGCATGGGTGTGGCGCAGTACGTCAGTGACTACTACGGCCCTGGCAAGGCGGCGGCGGCAAGCAGCAGCAGCGGTGACGACGAGGACGCTGGCGAGGTGGTGGACATGAGCGAGTTCTACGGCGCCGAGGTGCGCGGCGATGCGGAGTACTGCGCGACGCGTGTGCGGGTGGCGGCGGTGCGCGAGGACTACGATGATGTGCTCGTCAACCTGAAGGACGAGTACGCGATTGTCTTTGAGGAGCTGCCACGCATGCCTGAAGAAGAAGAGGAAGAGGAGGAGGAGGAGGCCGCAGTGGCGGCAGCGCTGGACGAGGCGGTGGCGGCGCCCGTGCTGCAGCAGCAAGAGCAAGAGCTGGAGGAGGAGGAGGCTGTGGCGGCGGCCTATGCTGACCATGTACGCAAGGGCCACGACGACGACAGCGAGGCGGCGATCGCGCGCACGCAGGACAGCCTTGTACGCACCGGCGCCGAGCAAGGTGTGCAGACGCAGCTCGGCCTCACGCAGATGGAGCTGACCGATGACGGTCACATGCACACGATGACAACGACAACGGCGGGCAACGCCGCTGCCGATCAGTTCGCCGTCGAGCTGTCGACGCCGCCGCGCGAGGCGGCCTCGAAGCCGCTCTCGCCAGCCGAGGAGCATGCCAAGCAGCACGTCGAGGCGGCAGCTGAGGAGAGCGCGACGGCCATGATGCAGCAGCAAGAGCACGAGCACGCGGGCCACGATGTGCGCCCACCGACGCCACCGCAGCCGTCGTCGGCGCACCACGAGTCGCCGCGTGAGCTGTCGCCGCACGAGGCGGCGGCGGCGATTGCGGCTGCAGCGCCTGCCTCTGCGCACTCGTCGCACCACACAACGCCACGAGCTGCTACTGCAGCGACGCCCAAGCAGGCAACGCCACGTGCCGCCGCCACGCCCAGGCAGCAATCGGCGTCACGCTCGACGCCGCCGCGCGAGGCGACCTCGAAGCCGCTCTCGCCAGCCGAGGAACATGCCAAGCAGCACGTCGAGGCGGCAGCAGAGGAGAACGCGACGGCCATGATGCAGCAGCAAGAGCACGAGCACGCGGGCCACGATGTGCGCCCACCGACGCCACCGCAGCCGTCGTCGGCGCACCACGAGTCGCCGCGTGAGCTGTCACCGCACGAGGCGGCGGCGGCGATTGCGGCTGCAGCGCCTGCTTCTGCGCACTCGTCGCACCACACAACGCCGCGAGCTGCAGCGACGCCCAAGCAGGCAACGCCACGTGCCGCCGCCACGCCGAGCAACGCGAGCGTCAGCAGCGAGGCGGTGGTGCAGCAGGTGTGCGAGGAGCAGGCGCAGCATGCTGCGGCGGACGCACATGCGCACGGCAATGCGACGGTCGAGGCGCAGACGCAGGCGGCGACGGCGGCCGCGTTTGCGACGGTGCCAGACGTTGACAAGGACGCGAGTGAGCAGCGCGAGTTGTAGCCGGACGAAGTTGTATGGGCAAGGCGATGTAGGACAGGCACACACACACACACAAGTATATGCGTGCAAATACGCATGTGTTTTTTGTGTATGTGTACGCAAGCAAGGTGAGGGCATGCGAGGTGCTTTGTTTTTTGTATGTGTGCGCGTGCGCGTGATAGATTGTTGTGTGTGTGTTTGTGTGTTGACGTTGTAACGAGGACGAGACAGTATAGCAGTCTGTGGTAACGCACACGAGGACAAAGTCAAGTGGCAACAAACACAAACAAGAGAGAGAGAGAGGGAGAGACGAAGTGAGAGGGCACGAGGGGAGGCGGAAGGGTCAGCGACGACAGCTGCGACAAAACAAGTCAATGACGAGTGCATGCGAGGTGAGCCGTACTTTTGTGCAGGTGTGTGTGTGTGTTTGTGTGCTTGTATAAGACAGAGTGTGAGAGGTGCTCGTGTTTGTGTATGTGTATGTGTTGACTGCGTCAGCGTCGCTGTCGTCCGCGGCGTCATGACGTGGTGTAGTCGTAGCGAAGTAGAGTAAGCACAATGTGTATGTGTGTGTGTATATATGCATGCCGTGAGGTGTGTGTGTGTGTGTGGAGCAGCGTACACATGCTTGTAACGAGTAGGATGCGCAAGACATGGAAGTGCACGTGCATGTACACACACACACACACACAGTGTATGCATATGTGTGTGTGTGTGTGTGTGCACAACACAAAAAGGGGTGACGAAGGAAACGTAACGAGCAAGCGAGTGCAAGGACGCACAAGACACACAACACAAAGACATATGCAGACACATGTGTGTGTCGACGAGGCCAAGACGTGTATGTGCATGCGTGTGTGTGTGTATCGTTGTGTCCTGCGCGCTTGCACACCTGTATGCGATGATGTGCGCTCTTTGTACATGTGTGTGTGTGCGTGTGTGTGTGCACGTACTTGTGTAGTTTACAGGTGCTGTCACGACAGCACACATTGTACAAGCACATGTACACGTGCAAACGCATACACACACACATGTACACAGACATGCGCGTACGTGTGTGTGTGCGCTAGCACGTGCACACATGTGCTAATGCTGTACAACAATGTACTTGTGTGCATCTTTGTGCTAGAGCTATTCTTACAAACACACACACACACACACACACACACACATGTGCTTCGGTGCGCGTCTTGTGCGCGCGCCGTCTGCTGCCGTGCGTGCGTGCTGGCCTGCGCGACGCGCGTCATCGTTGCTGCCGCTGCTGCTGCGGTCGCCGCGTTGTGATGGCTGCTGTGTGGGCGTGTGTTCGTCGCGTGATGCGTTGTGCGTCGCGCGACGCGCCGCGAGCAGCGCGGGTGGTAGTGGTGGCAAGGACATTGACGTGGTCGATGAGCACAAGCCGGTGCACATACGCGTCGCCGAGAGCAAGGACAGTCAAATTTACACGTACAATGAGTACGTTGAGCGGCAGGAGCGCGAGGAGCGCGCGAGCGCGACGGTCGCGAGCGCGCTCGCCGACGCCACCGACAACCCGGCGTGGATGTTGTGGGCGCTGGCGTTCTTGTCGGCCGCCGTCATGACGGTCGTCGTGTCGATGCGCATTCGACGTGAGCAGATGCGCTTTGACCCGAAGCTGCGTGCGGTGCGCGCCTTTGACAGCGACGACGGCCCGAGCATTGGTGGCCCTTTTACTCTGACCAATGTGCACACGGGCAAGCAGGTCACCGAGCGCGACTTCTTGGGCAAGTGGCTGTACATTTACTTTGGCTTCACCAACTGCCCTGATGTGTGCCCCGAGGAGATGGCGAAGATGTCACGGGTGATTGCGCAGTTGGACAAGAAGGTCGGCAAAGAGTATTGGCAGCCGCTGTTCATCTCGCTTGACCCGCGCCGCGACACGCCCGCGGTGGTGCGGCAGTACCTGGCCGAGTTCTCGCCACGCATTGTTGGCCTTGTGGGCACGCAGGAGCAGGTCGAGGCGGCGGCGCGGCAGTATCGCGTCTACTTTGCCGTCCCCGACGAGGAGGCGATGAGCGAGGACGACTACCTGGTCGACCACTCGATCATCATGTACCTCATGAACCCCGAGGGCAAGTTCAGCGACTACACCACGAAGGAGTTCCAGTGGTTCGAGAGCTTTGGCAAGCTGCTGCGACGCATGAGCGACTATGAGCGCGAGAAGGCGATGCGACAGCAACAACAGCAGCAACAGATGCAGCAGCAGCACGACAGCGACAAGGCCGGTGGTGCGGTGGCCGTAGTGAGCGGTGGTGACGAGCGGCCCGCGAACTTGGCCGTCGCCAACGTTGCCAGCGTCACAGAGGCAACGGTAGCGACGCCGGCGGCGTTGCACAACAACAACAGCAACAGCAGCAGAACGTCTTAGCGACACCACAAGCACTCGCCCACTGCATTAGCGCAGCGACGAGCAACAAAACGCGTAGGCACAAAAAAAGAGAAGCAAACATGCATGGCAGGCATGTGTCCTTACACGAGACAAGACACACACACACACGCTTTCGCGTGTTGCATATGCTTGTTGTACATGCATGCAAGCTTGTTGTACATGCAAAAGACGGCGTGTGTGTAGACAGGTAGCATAGCGAGCGTGACAAGCAGTACACTTTGTAGACCAACAAGACGCTGTACACGTATAAACACACAGACCTTCACACACACACACACACAGATACACAGATACACACACATACAAACACACACAAAGACACAGATACACAGATACACGCCATGGACGTCGAGATGAGTATACCCGAGACGCTGAACCGCAACAGCCTGCGTGCGCGTCGCGCCTTCTTGACGAGTCACACGCGTGGGCGTCGTGGCAGCGAGAATGGTGGCAGCGCGACCAGTCGCACGTACAGCCCCGACCGCGTTATGGACTGGAAAGTTGACCCGCCCATGCTGTGGTATGACAAGGAGCAGCAGCGTGCGCGCGAGCTCGCGAGCATGACGGCGCTGACGCTGCCGCTGAGCGAGTCGGCGAGCGACACGATGCCGTCGACATCGACGCCGGCCGTCAGCACCACGAAGCAACAGCTGCAGGAGCAGCAGCAGATGCGTGTACACAGCGACCGCAAGCAGAGTACGAGTCGCCGCAGCAAGAACAGCAGCATCAGCATCAGCAGTCGCCGTCGCAAGAACAGTGACGACAATGACATTGCTGCTGCATCTGCCACGGCCGACAATGGCATGACGGCGGTGTCACACGAGCACGTGCATGTGGCCAGCCACGACGCGGCTGCGCACGGCGACGGCCGCGACCACCACCCCCGCGCACAGCAGCACGAGGTGGCCGGCAACGCCACCTCGGCGTCGCAGCTGCCGCAGCATCATGGCCACCAGCACTACAACAACGACGACGGCAGCAACAATGGCGCTGTACACTACGTTGACGCCCACGGCGACGACGAGGCGAGTGCGCGGGCGACGGAGCATCACTTGGCCGCGGCACAAGCAGAGGGCCTCGCGCCCGTCTACCACACCGAAGTGCACAAGACGGCTGACGGCGCCAACCACGTGCATGCGCAGCATGCGCAACAAGACGACGGCAGCGGCGACGCGGCACACACGGCCGCGCGCGACGTGCACGACGCCGTGGGCCGTAGCAGCAGCGCCGAGCACGACCACCGTCGCGATGACGACAATGCACTGCACGCGGCGCAAGACGAGCGCCACCACCCGGCCGACGAGTCGGCCCCGCAGAGCAACCGCGAGAAGCTGCACATGATGGTGCAACACAGTGACGACCCCATGGCCCCACATCGTGCCGCGTTGCGTGAGCCTGACCCGGAGCTGGTGCCGCGCAAGGCGGCCACCGACACGCGCGCGCGTGTGATGGCGGCGAACATACCGCACGCGCCGCACGAGAGCACGCACTCGGCGCATGTGGTGGCGCCGCAGAAGCGGCATCGCGTGCCCTACGTTGTTCGCTTTCACGGCAGTGAGTGGGCGCACGTGCTGCCGCGTCGTGAGGCGGAGATCAAGCAGGGCCTTGTGCTCGATGTGACGCACGCGCTGCGTGTGGAGCCGGGCGATGTTGACGAGGTGTCGCTCGAGATGCGCGATGTCATGGTCGCCAAGTTTGCCGTCTACCAGCCCAGCGACGACGCCGAGTTTCTGCGTGCGGCAAAGAAGACGCTGCGCGAGAGCAGCTTCATCAATGTCTGCAAGCTGTACCCGGACGCGGCGACACGGTCCGACGACGAGGACGACGACGACGCGACGACGCCTGCGGCTGCTGCCGCAGCAAAGGCAGCGGCAACGGCGACGCCAACGGCTGCGACGGCGGCAGCGGCGCCAGCAGCGCGCGCGCAGGTCGCGGCAAGCGCATAGTGGACGTTCTTGACCAACTTTATACACAAACTCACACACATCCACCCACCTCCACCACCTTCACACGCGCACACGTAGACAGAAGCGCGTACGTCTGCATGCACACGTATGTGTGTGTGTATGTATGTGCGTGTGTGTGTGTCATTGTATGCAACGTATGTGTGGGCATGCTGCCATCATACCTCCCCCTCCACACTTCCCACCACTCGCGCACTTCACTCACACCATACACTGTCGTTTGTTTTCGCACAGGCACACGAGCACCGTCACACGAACGCCTATAGTATGTGTGCTTGTGCTTGTGCTTGTGCTCGTGTGTGTATGCTATTCACGCTTACTGTCGTTCTGACCCTCACACACACCCCCACCACTCTTTCCGTTGTTTTTTTTTTGTACAAGTACGCGTTGCAGAAGGCGAGAACATGAGTGTGTGTGAAGGAAAGAGCGCGTATGTGTGTATGTGCGTACATGCTTGTGTGTATGTGTGCGTTTACATGTTTCATAATACGTGTTTGTCATTCTACGCAACAATGGTGACGTGTCAGGCAGCGTGACAGCCTGGTGACGACGAGGCAACGTATACGTCAATGTGTGTTTAGTCATGTGCACATGTGTTTGTGTGTGTGTTTGTTTGTTTGTATGTGTTGTGTCAATATCTTTTCATGCGCAGATGCGCACGAGTGCGGTCGTTATCGCTGTGATGACTGTGACCTTGTCGTTTGCTGTGTCGCAGCCGTGTGCAATATGAGTGCATGTATGCATGTATGTCTGTGTATACGTTGTGTAGATGAATGCGTACGTGTATTGTGCGCACTGACATTGTATTGCGTTGTGGTCGTCGTGCGAGTGACGACACACACACACACACACCCACCTCTCTGTGTGTTTGTATACACGTCACGTAACGTGACATATGTGTACATGTTGTATGTGAGTATGTGCAGAGGGTAGAAGCAGAGTGCAGGCACGTGGCGTGCACACACGCACGTGTGCGCGCACACCGAATGAGTGTACATGTGAGCAAGAGAGAGTGTGTGAGAGTGTGTGTAGACGATCGAGACACGATAGTGTAGACACAGTAACAAGGCAGTGCACAGCCACAGGGCGACATGTGCGTGCGCCCTTGCGTGTATGTGTGTTTGTGTGCAAGTGTTTGCGTGTACAAGCGAACGCATGTGTGTGTGTGTGTGTGTGTGTGTGTGTGCCGTGCATACACGTTCGTGTACACACGTTTGCACACTTACGCGCACACACACACGAGTAGACAAGTCGTCATTGTAGCACATTGTCAAGCCAACACAAGCACGCACACGTGTGCGCCACGGTGTGCCAGCAAAAATGTGCATGCACACTGCCTTTGTGTTGCATTTGCTGTGGCATTCTGTGTACATGCACGCACACACACATACAGTAGGCGTACGTACTCTTGTACACAAACACGTTCACGCATAGCCACTCACACAAACAAACACATACACGCACGTGAGCGCTCATTGTTGTTTTTTGTTTCGAGTGTAGGTGCACGTAGTATTGTTGTCGTTGTGTGTGTGTGTGTGAGTGAGTGTGCGCACACATACGCTGCGACGTAGCTGTGACATGAGACAGGCATTGTCGTCGCCCGTGGCGGCAACGACAGCAAAGGCAGCGGCGGCCATAGCCGCACAGCGGTCACCACCGCGTGAGGCTGCGGTGCCGAACCCGCTGAGCGGGAGCAACAGTACGAGCAGTCGACTCATGGCTGATGCAGCAGCCGCAGGCGGCGGCGGCGGTAGCAGCAGTGCTGTCGATGTGGCAGGCGGTAGTGGTGGTGGCAGCAGCAGCGACAACTTCATGTACTATGACAAGAGCAGCAGCGGCGCCTTCAGCAGCGCTGTTGCTGCTGCTGTTGCTGCTGATGGCGGTGGTGGTGCCAGCGTCAACAGCGCAGTGGCAAACACAAACAGCGTGACGACGACGGCGCGGACGACGAATACTCCAATCATCACAGTGCGCAAGCACAGGCCACATCAGCTGTCGAGTGCGGCGCTCGCCAGCACACCCACCGCCTCGGCCACGCAGCAGCGTGTGTCGCAGACGGGCGGCACCGAGGCCACGACAACGGCTGCCGCCGCTGCTGTCACCACCCCGGCGACAGCTACCGCGTCGCCGATACAACAACAACAGCTGCAACAACAGCAGCAGCAGCTTTCACCCCTGCAGCAGCAGCAGCGACAGCCGTCACCGCAGCTGCCCAATGTGCCACGCACAGCGCCCATTGACGTCAACAATGTCGACAACAACAACAATGCGGCAGACCGCGAGCGCGACGGTCGCGTCATTGACGGCGTGCTCTACCCGCGCATCGAGCGGCAGATTGACGTGCGCGGCTACGAGGAGACGAAGCACGGCATACGCTTTCATGGCGCGGACTGGGACCTCGTCCTCACACACAAGCGTGAGGAGTTGACAAAGGCTGTTGTGCGTGACGCGGCCGCCGCGACCGGCGAGCCTGAAGAGAATGTGCAGAACTTGCGCTTTGTTGTCAACAGCGCGTACTTGTACACGAAGCTGACGGTGCGCCACCGCGCCTCGGTGTCAATGAAGGAGGTGCAAGGCAAGCTGGCCAAGTCGAAGTGGTCGACGGTGACGGCGCTGTACGAGCCACGGAAGAAGGTGCGCCGGCCAAGGCGCTCGCTGTCGCGACAACAGCAACAGCAGCAGCAGCAGCAACAGCACAACAGCCTACACCCGCAGTCATCGCAGCAGCAGCAGCACCATTCGCCACAGCAGTCACAGCACGCGCAGTATGCGCAGCAGCCGCTGCAAGGCTCGATGCTTGTCGATGAGCGACGGCAGGCGTCGCGCAAGCTGACGTCGTTTGGCCGTGTCGACGTTGGGCCTGAGGGGCCGCACTTTGTTGACGACCGCGACCGTGACGAGGAGCCACCGCCGTACGAGGAGCAGGAGGCGGCACGCGCGCGCATGGCGACCAGCTCGATTGTCACGCGAACGCTCGGCTCGGTTGTCATATAGTGTAGCAACACACGCACACACTGACTCTCTGTTGTTGTTGCTGTGTGTAGCAGTAAAGTAGGCAGACAGCGAAAAAACAAACAAGCACAAATATATACACAGGAAGGAGCGACAGAAAAGCAGCAGCAGTAGAGGTGTGCGTGTGTATGTGTGTGCCTTGTCATACATTCATGCTCATGTATATACATATGTGTGTATATACACACACACAGAGACAGACAAGAACAACAGTAGCATGTCAGCATATACCTGCATGCATACATACAAGTGACACGTGTACGTCATTCGCATACATTCGCTGTGTCGTTGCCTTGTCCTTGTACATGTATGACTCTGCGCATGTGAGGAGCGCCGTGCGTGTGTTTGTGTACGTGTGTGCTTGCGTGTGTGCTTGCGTGTACTTTTCCTTTCGCTTCTTACATTGTGCACCCTCCCTTTCCCTCTCTTTTTCACACACGGACAGTATGTGCGCGAGGGACAAGAAGGCGCACACATGCATTCCTCGTGTTTGTGCGCGCAGGACGAGGTGTGACGTCATGTACACGTAAACATTGCTGACACATGTGTGTGTGTGGGGGTGTGTGTGTGATTGTGTGTGAAAGACGGTGTCAGCGCATGTGCACAGATGTGTGGGGTGTGTGTGTATGTCGTGCGTGCACTGCATTGCTTGTTACCTTGCCTTTGCTGTAGACATCGTACAAGCGCATAACAGCACACGCAACATACGACCAGCGCATACATACAACACACACACACTACACACACACAAACACTACACAAACACACCACACACAGCGCCATGAACTACCGCAACGGTGTGTCGGGTGCGCCCAAGTGCGCCGACCCGGTGCCGGCCACCCACGTCGGCTCGACGTCAACGAGCGCGAACACAAAGTCGTCAACCGGCGGCATTGGCAGCGCGAGCATCAACAGCAACACGGGCAGCGGCAGTGGCTACGCTGGCAGCAACAGCAGCAGCAACAGCGGCAGCGGCAGCAGCAGCAATGGTGCGGCAAACTGTAACAGCACGCACAGCGGCAACGCCAACTACACGAGCGTCAACCCCGCGTCGAGCGTCGCGGCGGGTGCGCATGCGGCGACGGAGCGCGTGAAGAGCTACTTGAACAAGCCGTCGGAGGGCATGTTTGCGAACAAGAAGCAGTGCCTGCTCATTACGACGGGCATGGTGTTGTCCTTCTTGGCTGGCGCCGCTGCACTGTACATGCTGCAGCGCTATGAGGAGTCGCTGGAGGACAAGCCAGCGTCGCCAGATGACCGCAACACGACGCGCACCTTCTCGCCGCGTCGCACAAACTAGTCAGTCGTTGCGTCCACGTGCGCATGTACATGTGTGTGTATGTGATGTACACACGACGATAACAATGGCAATGCACGGCATACACGCAGACATACACACACACGAGTAAGCACGCACAAGTGCGCCTAACAGCGGTGTATACAATGGTATACACACACACACACACGCAAGCACGTGCAAGCACACACACACACACACGCAGACACACAGATATACGTATGCAAATACATGACAAGTGTGTACACAAGATACATGAGCACATACACAACATGGCATATACATTTGTGTGTGTGCGCGCGGCGTACTCGAGTCTGTTTGCACGCATACACTGTACACGTGCACACGCGTGTTGTTTTGTACTTGACGTACTCGCGGCTTGTGTATGCAGGTGTGCGTTTGTTTTTGCTGTATGCTGTCATAACAGCACGCTTGCGAGCGCGCAAACACGCACACACAAACGTGTGTACGTGTGTGTGTGCTCGTGTCGTCTATACATGACACAAGGCGCACATGCCGCGACGCACACTCTCGGCGCGTGTGCACATATACACGCGCATATACACACACATATACACACACATGTCTATACACTTTCTGCTACAGAGGCTGCTACCTGCGCGCATACATGCGCACACACGCAGCCACAGCATTGCACTTGTTTGTTACGTCCACACACACACACACACACACACACGTGCATGGACGCACGCACACACAAACGCAGGGATGTGTTACTGATGTCAGCATGCTGTTGTGCGTCTTGCTTGCGTGCATGTGTAGCTGTTAGTACATACTATACATACAACACACGCACACACACACGTACACACACGTACACATGTCGACTGCCTTTGTGCCGACGATGCCTGCGCAGGTGACGGCGCTGCTAGCGGCGGCGCAGGCGACGGTGCAAGCCGCCATGCAGCAAAGCGCAGTGTTGACGCGTGTGCGTGCCGTGCTCGAGCAGGAGCAGCAACATCTACGCAAGACGTTGACGCCACGTCAGCAGCTGTGCGGCGTACTCGCACTGACGGCAGTGCTAAGCTCGACGGCGACGCTGCTGTGCTGCCGTGTCGCATGGCACGGACGTCACGACGATGGTCGACGACGTCGTCGCGATGTACGTGGCGCAGCGGCTGCGGGCACAAGCAACATGAATAACACGAGCAAGAGCAACGGCTACGGATGTTGTGCGTGTGGCAGCTACTGCTCTTGTGCAAGCACGCACGACGGTGTGCCAACGGTGGCGGCGGCAGTGCACACGGCAGCAGCCGCCGCAGCAGCCAGTACACGTCCTGCTGCCGTTACGGCGGCACTGCCCACGCACACGCTCTCGCGTGCCACGTCCTCGGCGAGCAGCGCTGCAAAGGCCAACATGGTCAGCGACAACAACAAAGATCACAAGAACAAGAAGGACGACGCGGCAGCCGCCGACGGCAACGCTTTGCAGCTCGTCAATGTGTACGAGACAGATGCGTATGTGCAGCAGTATCTCGAGTTTCACTACACACCCTCGCGTGTGGCGTACACCTATCGCATGCACCTCCTCGTCGAGGCGTTTGACTACCCTGTGCGTATGGCGCAAAAGTTTCGCAAGTTTGCGCCGCTGCCGCTGTGGCGGCGTGGGCGCAGTGGCAGTGTGCGCGGTTGTGGTGCTGCGGGCAGTCGCAACAATAGCATCACAGACAGCAACAGCAACAGCAATAACAACAACAGTAACAGCAACAGCAGCAGTGTTGTTGGCTTGCGCGGACTCGACATTGGCTGCGCAGCGGGCGCGGCGACGCTGGAGATGTCGCGTTACTTCGCGGGCGGTGTCATTGGCGTGGACAGCTCGGCGGCGCTCATTCGCGCGGCGTGTGACGCCCGCGAGAAGGTGCGCGCGCATCGCGCCATTGTCTTTGCCGCGCCACTGCAGGGCGAACTGAGCGAGGTGCGTGAGGTGACGGTGCCGGCAGAGCGCGTCGTCGCCGAGCGCTGCCGCTTCTACGTCGCCGACTGCTTGCACATGTGCGACGAGGGGACGCAGGCACAGCCGCCCCACGATGGTGTTGTGCACCCGTGCAACGGTCACGACACGAGTGCAACACAAGAAGAGGAACAGCAACAGCAGCGCGCGACGACGACGACGTCACCGTTGCACAGTGCTGCCACACCCGTTGCAGGCGACGGGGCGCAGTGGCGTGTGCTGCCGGGCGACGTGTTCGACGGTGTGCTGTGCTCGAACGTGCTCGACCGCGTGTCGGCGCCCGCGCGGCTGCTGCGCAGCTTTGCGCGGCTGGTGCGACCGGGCGGGGTGCTCGTGGTGGCGTCGCCCTACTCGTGGCACGACGACGTGACGCCGCGCGAGGAGTGGCTCGGCGCCCGCTACGACACACAACGCTCCGAGGAGGTGGTCAAGCAGCTGCTGGCCGACGCGTTTGACCTGCTCGCCGAGAGCGACGAGCCGTTTTTGCTGCGCACACATGTGCGACACTATCAGCTCGGCGTTGCACACTGCACCGTATGGCGACGCAAAGGTGCAGAAGCGGCGACACCGCCGCCGTCAACAACAACGACAACAACAACAAAGACAGCGTCTGCCGCGTCGGCAGCAGAGGTGACGTCACCGTCGTCGTCATAGTGTGTGTGTGGTTGCACTTGCACTGCGAGATATGCTTTTCGTGTGTGTATATTTGTATATGACGTCGACACAAAGGCAAGTACAAAACTGACGGCAAGTATAGTGTAGAGACGAAGGGTGTGAGTGAAATGACGAGTGCGTCCTTGTCTATATGTGTGTGTGTTTGTGTGTGTGTGTGCCTCATTGTGTCGAGTAAGTGCCGTAGCACTACATTGTATCGCAGTAGTAGAGATGTGTGACATTGTCTTGCACATATGTGTATGTGTGTCAGTGTGAGTGTGTGTATCGTCGTCATTGTTTGTGGCTGCACGCAGCCAGGCACACGACACGTACGCTCTGCGGTGCGCACATATACACACTAACACACACACACACACACGCACGCGCAGTTGTGTGTATGTGTATATGCATGTGCTCTGTCAGTAGGCATACATGCACTGCTGCTTGTCATTGTGTATGTGTGTGTAGTCAATGGAGCTAACGGCGCGACAGTGCAAGGCGCTCGCACTGGCCTACATGCAGAGAGCGCAGCGCGATGTCGACGCCACAGCCACGGTGACAACAAACAACAACAACAGCAGCAGCAACAACAATGGCAACAGCAGGACCGAGGAGAGTTGTGCAGTCGATGTGGCTGTTGCGCAGCGTCTTTTGTTTGCCTTTGGCCTACACAGCAGCTATACGAATAATGCAGAGGATGGCGACGACAATGACGCAGCAGCAGCAGATCAGCGTATAGCAGACATGTTGCTGACCTACCTGCTCGACGGCGATGCGACACGTGCACCACCGCGACAGCTGCGGCGTCGCCTGCTCGCGACACGCGCACAGCAGCCACAAGAGACAACACACGCGGAAGGCAGCAACACGGACGCTCTGAGCGGCAGTGCTGCCGTGTTGCTGCGGCCGCTGACGGCGAGTGAGGTGCAGCTGCTGCACCTGTACACGCGCGCCCGTCAACACGCCGCGTGGCACCGCGCTCAGTATGACACACTGCGTGCTCAGCTTGCTGCGCTGCTGCGTGAGCACAGCGGCGATGACAAGAGCAACGGCAAGAGCAACAACAGCAACGTCGACGAGGGTGCGGCAGTGACGCAGTACAGCAGTCAGCCGTGTGCGCACACAACAGCGACGGCGCGAATGCTGCTGACGCAGTCGCCGCCGTCATCGTGCCCGCCCTCGCAGGCGTCACCGCCGCTGCTATGGTCGCGACAAAAGCAACAACAGCCGCGTCTCAGCGAGCCAACACAACGACGACAACAGCCGTGCAGTGTACGTGCCGACGCGTATGCTGTCGTCGATGAAGACGACAACAACAACAACGACGCTGATGGTGACGTACACAACAACAACAAGCAGTATGACAACAATGGCACGACGACGCGTCGTCGCGAGCAGCAGCTGCACACGCGTGCGAGTGCGTATGGTGCGGCAGTGTGCGAGGGCTGCTACGAGCCCGGCGGCGATGTGTTTTGTTGCAGCAACTGCAACACGATGCGACACGAGGCGTGTGGTGGTCCCCACCCACCGGAGCCGGTACACATGTACAACAACAACAAGAACAACAAGAGCAGCAGCAGCAGCAGCAATGACAGACATCACGCAGTCAGCTCAGCAGCAGGAGGCGGCACTACACACACGGCGAGTGGTGAGTTGGCGGCGGGCGTCATGATGTTGTGCAAGCAATGCCGTCGTGCAATGCGCATGTCAGACGACGATGACGACGACAGCGAGAAGGGCAGCAGCAGCAGCAGCAGCAGCAGTCGTCTGCGCAGCAGCACATCGTCCAGCGAGCGGGCGGCACTCGACGCTGAGTTTGGCAGCGATCGCGACGACACGGACGACACGAGCCTGTCCGGCTTCATCGTTCGCTCCGACGAGGACGACGAGGAAGAGGAGCAGCAGCAGCAGCAGCACGACGAAGAAGGGACGGACGAGGACGATGACGCAAAGGAGGTGTGCGATGAGCGCAACGACGACGGCGCGGCTCGTCGTCGGCGTCGTTGCCGTCGTCGTCATCGTCGTCGTACACGCAGTGACAGCGACGACGCGAGGCCGCACAAACGCGGCCGCACACAGCGACACGAACAGCGCAGCAAGGCTGCACGTCGTGCTCTGTCGTCATCATCGTCATCGTCGTCGTCGTCGTCGCGAGCGAGTCACGATGACGACAGCAACGACAACAGCAGCAACAGCAGCAGCAGCGTCGTCGCTGTGACGCACAAGGTTGGCGAGAGCGAGCGTGTTGACGTGTCACCGTAACGTGTAACACCGCATATGCACATGTATGCGTAATGTACACACACACACAAACAACATGTATGTCTGCATGTGTGTATATACGTGTGTGTGTGTATTTCTGTCGATGTCTTGTTTCCTTTCTGCATAGCTGTACAGTACACACATACATACACATACACGCAATACACACAGCTCACACGCTACACGACGACATGGGCCGCAGCAACAATCAGCTGCGACGGCAGGCCAAGGCGCGTGGCCGCGTGTTCATTCCGAAGACGGTGAAGAGTAAGACGCGCAATCAGCGCCGTCACATGCGCGTGTTGGCCGCGCAACGCGATCCGCGGCTGTCACGCACGCTGCCGTATGGTAAGGTGCGCGGGAAGGGCGGTAAGCTGACGCGACGTCGCTTCCGCGCCGGCGGGTATAACCACAGCGGATCGCTGGGTAAGGCGGCGGGGGTGAAGGGCAATGCACGCAAGCAATAGTAGCGTGCGTGTGTACATCAGCTAGGTGTGTGTGTGTGTATAAGAGTGTCTAAGTGTCTGTGTATACACAAACATGCACATTACATACACACTGTGTGTCGTGTACGTGCACGTCAGCTACTGTCACTGTATGTGTGTGTGTGCTTCTTACTCGCTGTGTTGCATCTGCATGCACGCGTGTGTATGTATGTGTGTGTAGTATCGTTTCTTCCGTGTAGTTTGCATGTTGTGCAAGGCACTGTGGCGGTGTACAAGTGCGCACGCCGCACGTCACACGCGCGTTGCGTGTGCAGCAGCAGCAGTGACGACAACAGCAACGACGTCGTTGCCTGTGTACACGGCGACGACACGTGGTGCTGCGTATGTACTGACGAGGCGTGCGTGTGCGAGTGTCGCAGCCGCCGCTGCTGCCTCATCGTCAGCTACGCACATCACATCGCAACATGACGACAAGCACACAACAGCAGCAACAACAAACGCACGCGAGCACGAAGACGATGACGACGACAATGACGCCGTGAAGAGTCTGTCGCTTGATGCAGCGCTGCAGCTGCTACTGCAGCAGTTGTTGTTGCAGCAGTCGCAGTCTGCCGATGCGAGCGCCGCGCGCGCTCTGCGAGTGATGCGGCGTGTCGTTGAGCTTGACGTGAGCGACGACGACACGTGTTACATTGCGGCACTGCCGCCGTGTCGTGTAGCAGACACACACGCGCACACAGAGAGCAACAACAACAGCAAGAGTAGCAGTAGCAGTCACACGTCACGTCATCTGCTTGTGCAGCTCATGCTGCGCTACCCACATGTGGCCTCACTGCGTGCCTGCTGCTGCCGCTGCATCGCGAACATGTGTCAGCTACCAGCCTCTGCTGCCAACACGGCAACAGCAACACGAAGCGCAGCGGCTGACGGCGGTGATGTGCGTGTGGCGGACGTGCTCGTACAACAGGGCGCCGTCGAGGCGGTGGTGGGCACACTGCGGCTGTCAGCACAGCTGCCGTGTACACGCGAGCAGTGCTGGATCGTGCAGGCACTCGCCAATCTGCTCTGCTTGTCGGGCAGTCACAGCACGGGTGATGACAACAATGTTGCTGCTGCTGCTGCTGCTGACACGGCGACTGCGCGTGCGGCGGCGGCGGGTGCGCAGTGTGCGCTCGCCGAGTTTGTGCTGCAGCTGCTCGACGACAACAACGACACTGCAACGGCCGTGACGACGACGGCAATGCAACTAGAGCAGCAGCCGCCGCCGCCGCAGCAGCACCGCTATGTGTGTGTCGCGCTTGACGCGGCTCTCGCCAGCCTCGTCGCCGTGCTCACCGCGGCGGCGCCGGAGAATGCGCAGTCGGTGTCGTACAACTATGAACGTGTGCACTACCTTGCCGTGGACGCGGTGGTGCGTGTGCTGCTGTGGTGCAGTGCGCTGCTCGTACGCGAGGCGCGTGACGATGGCGTGTGTGTGGCGGTGCTGCCACCACGGCGTGCCACCATACAGCACTACACAAGCACAATAGCAACAGCAGCAACAACAACAACAACAGCAGCAGCAGATGATGTCATGACGACACGACAATGCAGTGCATTGCAGCGTTACCTGCCGCTGTTGCATAAGACGTGGATGGCGTTGCAGCACATCTGCTCACACGACGCCAATGTGCCGCTTGTGTACACGGCGCTCGATGACGTGGCCGCTGCCGTGGCAAGCGCGAAGCAGCACGACGACACGACCGTCGCGGCCGCAACGCGTGCGAGTGCACTGCAGCACGTGCTCGACGCCGTCGAGTTTGTGTCGTTGCAGCTCGATGGCCTCGATGACGCAGACGACGAGGCTGCAACAGCAGCAGCGACAGCAACGCCACTGCGACAGCTGCAACGTGACGTACACACGTGGTCGCTCGACTGCTTTGCAGTGCTGAGTACACCATACAGCAACAGGAGCAGCAGCAGCAGTAGCGGTGGTGCTGTGTCGTCGTCATCGTCGAGTGCGGCTGCCGGCGAGGTGACGGCGACAACAGCGACAACCACGCGACAGCAGTCTGCACCTGTTGCTGCTGTTGTGTTTGCATACCCCACACGCGCAGCGCGAGCCGTGACGGAGGTGATGCGAGGCGGCACCGTCAGTCGCATCGCGCTCGCCACCGTCGTGCGCACACGCGCAACAGCAATAACAGAAGGAGCGTCAGCATCGTTGTCGTCGTGCAGTGCATTGCTGTACAGCAGCGATGAGTTTGCACGACTGACACGTGCACTGACGGTGTTGACGCACATGGCATGTCTAGCCACAGCCACGACAACGGCAACAACAACAACGACGACAACAACAACAACAACAACAACGGCAGCAGCAGGTGACCGCAACGAGGACGACGAGGAGGTGCTGACGGCGGCGTCGACGACGACGACCGTCGATGCTGTTGTAGCCTCGCACAACACCGTGGCTGTGCTTGACACGTTGCTCAGTGACGCGCATCGCGTGCTGCACGCAATCGCCGCAGACAACAACAACAAGGCTGACGATGAGGGTGCATTGCGGCAGCTGTTTGTGTCAGCAGCAGACGACGTAGCTGTGACGGCGAGCGGCAGCAGCAGCAGCAGCGCCGCGACACAGATAGCGTCCGTCAGCGCACAACGTCGTCGCACAGCCGTGCAGCAGCTGACGCTGACGACGCAGGTGTATGGCGTGCTCTGGGGCTTGTTGCCACAGTATGACGCAACAAGCGAACTGCACCACCACCACAACAGCAACACGACAACGATGGACGACGCGCTACTCGTCGGCACGCGCACACTCGACGCGGTGCGTTCGCTACACACGATGTTGTGTGATGTATACCTTGCCGCAGCGAACAGAGCAGCAGCAGCAGCAACAGCATCATCGTCGTCGTCATCGTGGGTACCGAATCGTGTCGAGGAGCAGCTGCGACGTGCGGTACAGCTTGGTGAGCGGCTGCTCGATTGCGCAGCAGCAGCAACAACGGCAACGTCAGCAGCACAAGGTTACGAGAGGGCACACGGTGTGTGAGTGCGGAGTGTGTAAGTGTGAGTGTGACTGTATGTATGTAATGATTGTAGCGGACGTATGCGTGACAGCTGTGTGTGTGTGTGTGTGCATGTGCACATGTATACATCTATCATGTTTGCTTGTCGTTGCAGCCATACATACATACATACATACATACATATACATGCATCTTTATATACACATATACACACAGATACAAACATATTTACACACACATATACATACACACGCGGCGTCATGTTGTACGCAGACGACACGCCGCCCTCCGCGACGTCCTTCTCTGACGTGTTGTACTATGCGTTTCTCGTCGGCCTCGTCATTGGCCCACACATTGGCTACGTGGTGCAGTACATTGAGATTGCGCAGCGCCACAACGCCGACGGCTACGCCGCGCTCGTGTCGCTCATCTTGCTCACGAGCAACACACTGCGTGTGTACTACTACCTGGGCCGACGCTTCGCCCTCGCACTGCTGCTGCAGGCGGTGTTGGCGGTGGTGGTGCACATTGCGCTCACACTGAAGGTGCTGCAAGTGACGCAATCGGCGACGGTGCCAGCGGCGTATGACACACCGCGTGGTACAAGCCGCCGCCGACAACGACGAGAACAGCGCAGCGGTCATGGCAACAATGATGACGACGACAACGATGAGGAGGACGAGGAGGAGGACGAAGAGGACGGAGGCAACGGCGGTGGTGTTGTTGTGGCAGGTGGTGTGCACACGGCAGCGTCAGCGACACGCACAGCAGCAACTGGCGTCACAGTCGATGACGTCAGCAGCAACGGCAACGCTGCAGCAGCTGCTGTTGTTGCTACGTCGGCACATCACGGCAGCCTCTACGCCCGCCGTGCCCGCCCCCTCGCGCTGCTCTTCGAGTGCGAGGACGTGCTCGAGCGTCACCTGCTCGCGCACACCCCCGTCTCCTTCATCAGCATGTACATCTTTGTCGCGCTGCTCGCGCTCATTGCGGCGCTCGCGTACTATGGCGTGGCACTGTCACGCTGGTCGGCCGCGCCCGAGGCGATTGGCTACGTCGCCCTCGGCATCGAGTCACTGCTGCTCGTGCCGCAGATACTGCGCAATGCGCGCCGCCACTCGGTTGACGGGCTGACGCTGGTGCTCGTGCTCACCTGGCTCGGCGGTGATGTCGTCAAGCTCATCTATTTTATCTGTGCACATCAGCCGCCGCCGTTTGTGGTGAGTTGTGTGGTGCAGCTCGTCTTTGACTGCGTTGTTGTGACGCAGGTGGCGTACTATCGCTTTGGTTTGTGCAACAGCCGTGGGCGACGTCGCGGTGGTGGCGGCGGCGGCGGCGCCGGCATCGACGACGATCACACTCATACAGCTGCCACCGCGCGACGAGTGACGACATCAGGCCGCCGCAGCTCACGTCGCCGTGACGGCGTTGACGTGGTCGTTACTGCGCACAGCGACGGCGACGAGCACGACGGCGGCAGCCATGACACTAGCCACACGCACTATCATCAGCAGCGCAACGGCGTCGCAGCCTCGGCGACGACAGTGGCAGCAAGTGCAGCCACGACAACAGCGTCACCGATGCGCGCTGCATATGGTGCGGCAGACCGTCACTACGAGCGACATGTGCAACCGCTGCCACCAAAGACGGCAACGACAGCAGCAAAAGCAACAACGTCACCACTGACGCGAGCAACACGTCGTGACAGTGTGACGCGTGTGCAGCGCGTCGTGGTCGGCGAGGACACGACATGCTACAGCGATTGTAGCAACGGTGACGGTGACGACCCTATTGGCACAGGCAGTCGAGGTCACCTAGGCGGCAACAGCAACAACAACAAGAGCAACAACAGCAACAGTAGCAGTAGTAGCCGCAATGGCAGCGAGCCACGCGCATTCGTGCGACCCAAACACGTCGACGTGGCGGAAGCGATGACAACAGCGACGGCTGTGCACAGTGTGCAGCAACAGCCACAAGGCCGCAACGATGGCTACGAGTCGGGCGACTCGTTGCGCTACTTGACCTCGTAGTACGTGTGTATGTGTGTATGTGTATATGTGTGTGTGTATGACACAAGCGCACACATGGAAACAGACAAGTATACATACAAAAAAGTGTGCGTACATGACCGTTGCTTCTTTTTGTTGCGCGTGCGTGTTATGATGACGATTGCAGAAGAGAGAGACGCAACGAGTGTGTGCCTTAGATGTGTTGTGTGTTTGTGTGACAATATGCGCATGCATGCATGACATTGCGTGTTACGTGTGTTTTGTTCGACTACAGACGCACACATGCACACACACACACACTTACACACACACACACACACACACACGTATTTGCACACAAAGGCGATGACCACTGCTATCGCGTGCGACGACGCACGTGCGGCGGTGCGCCGTGTCGAGGACGAGCTGCACATGTTGCGCAGCGAACTGAGTCGGCGGCAACGGCGCAACAGTGAGCGCCTTGCGGAGCTGCAGCAGCGACTAGTCGTCACAACAACAGCAGCAGCAACAACAGTCACAGCAGACAACAATGACACGCAACCTTATGTGATGGCAGCACGGCAGCGAGCGTGTGTGTACCGCGTGCTGGCGGCAACAGCGCATGCCAAGCAGCAGCTCGCACGGCTGTGGCAGACGCACGTCATCGACGGCTGGTATGTGTGCGAGGTGCAACAGCGCTTTGTGCGGCGTGTGCACGCGCAGCTGCAGCAGCTGCACACGCGACTGCAACACGCCACACGGCGTCTGCGTCGTTGCTGCTGCGTCTTGTCGACGCAGACGTCGGTGACGGCCGTGTGTGCACTACGTAGCAACAGCGACGATGACGACATGAGCACATTGCCGCTGTCGTCGCCGTCGACGACTGCACACGTGTTTCTGCAGCACTATGTGCAGCAGCTGCAAGCGCGCGGCAATGGTGAGCAGGACGACGGCGAGGACGAGTGCACAGCTGCCACCGCTGCCGCAGCAGCATCCGCGACGACGTCCGACACGGCGGTCGCTGCGCATCGACCACGGCGCACGCTTGCGCATGTTGTTGCACTGCTGCTGCGTGTGCTGCCCGAGGCAACGGCGGCAGCGCGTAGTGCACAACGACTGTCTGCCGTGCTGCACATGGCCGCGACAGCGGCACTGTGCGCCGCGTTGCAGGCCACCGCTACGTGAGCAAGGTGACGAGGACAACATTACACACGTGTGTGTGTGAATGAGAAGGCGTAGCGTATGTACACTCTGCTACTGCTGCACTGCACTGCTGCTGCCATGTACACATGTCGGCAACACACACAAACATATACACGATGCAGCATGCACGTATTGTTGTTGTTATGCATGCGTCTGTGTGCTGGCGTACCGCTTGCCTCGTGTGTATGTGTGTGTATGTGCGCGCACAGGAAGCGACTTTGTAGGCAAGTAGGCATTGCAAGCAACAGCTGTGCGCGCGGGCTCTCGTGTACACGTGCATCGTGTTTGCACACATACACACACACACACACACACACACAGACACACACACACACATACGTGTAGTCGTCGTCGTCATGGGGTGCAAAACGTCCAAGACGCGTGTGGCGTGGCGCGACGGCGGTGTCGACAACAACAACAACAACAACAACAGGGCCGGTGGTGGAGGCGCTGTGCTGGGCAAGCGTGATGTTGTGGGCAAAGAGGCTAAAGATAACAAGGACAGTGACCCGCCGCTCGGCCCCTTTGAACCGGACAGCGAGCTGGCCGCGGCGTATCAGCACTGCTTGCTGCAGCTGTACGAGCTGGCCGTCGCGGAAGGGCTCGTGGCGGTGCCGGCGGGTCTGTCTACGGCGGCAGCAATGACAACAACAACAGCAAGAAGTGCGAGTAAAGTGACGGACGTGACGGCGGCAAAGAGTGTGGTGAGCGCCGACACGTTGCCTGCCGCAGCCGCAGCTGCAGCGACGACGAGTGTGGTGGCGCACACACACACGACACGCACAGGCAGGTCCTTTTGGCGCTCACACCACAAACGCGAGCAGCCTGATGTGCTGCCTATGACAAGCCCTACAGGCGTAGGGGCAGCAGCAGGAGGAGGAGTGGCAGCAGGCGAAGCAACAGCTGCTGCGACTGCAGCGGCGTGTGCATTGTTGCTGTCGTCATCACCGCCGCAGTTGTCACGGGCTGCGCTGGCGACGGTGGCGTCGCGACTGCGTCCGCCGGTGGCGTCGTGCACTGTGTGCATCTGCCTTCCGCTTGTCGTGCCTGCACAGCCGTCCGCACACGCGCAAGACGCGCACCTGACACAGGCGAGACTGCAGCAACAACAGCAGCAGCAACAACAGCAGCAACAGCAGCCACTTTTGCTGCTCGGTCGTGGCCGCACGTCGACAGTGTACGCGGCTGAGCTGCTCATTGTGCCGCACATTGTCGCCAACGATGGCAACAGCAGCAACAACACGCACAGTGCGAGTGCAACGAGGACGACGACAATGAGGACGAGTAGTGCTGCTGCTGCTGTCAGGCAACACGAAGAGCAGAGCAGCAGCGGTGGCGACAATCACACAGTGAGCAGCAGCCTCGGCTACACGGCGACGAGTGTGAGCGGTGACAATAGCAACAACACGGTCGTCAAGAGCAGCAACAACAACAACAACAACAACAGTCGTGGCCTCGCTGTGCGCGGTGGCAGTCGTGACACGACACTTGTTCGCGTGTGTCTGTCGTGCTCTCCTGCGTGTGTGACGGTGGCGTTGCCTGCACCACGCGCCATCGTTGTCGGCGGCGGCAGCAGCGCGTCTGCGGCAGCACTGCGCACACCGTCTGCACGAGCAATGCAAAGTGTGCGTCGTGCTACAGCGACATCGACGTCGACGACGGCGACGACAACGGCTGCTGCTGCTGCTGTTGTTGCAACACCGAGCGAGTCGCGCTCGCTGCACCCGGCAAGCAACAGCGCTGCGGCAGAGGCTGGCAAGATGTTGCTGCTGCCGACAGACGCACGTGACGACGGCGGCGGTGGTGCGCAGGGCGTGTCCTTGTCGACGGCAGCTGCAATGCCGTCTGCGCAACACACCGTCGCGCCACCCTCACCGCCACTCGCTACAACAACAGCAGCAGCGACGACGACGACGATGCTGCCACCACATCGTCACGTGCTGCTTGCCGTGCGTGAGGTGTCGTTGTGCAGCAACGGTGGTGGTGGCATTGGCGCTGTGCGTGACAGTGATGTGGCGCGCACTCTGTCGCGTGTGCGCGCGGAGGTGCAGCGGTGGTCGAACATGAGTGCGTACTGCCCACGTCTGCTGCGTTGCTGTGGCCTCGAGACGGTCAGCGACCACAACAACAACAGCAACGATGGCGGCAGCGCTGTACCTCGACGAGTCCGCCTCTACGTTGAGCTCGCGCGCTACGGCACACTGCGCACGCTGCAGACGCGCGAGATGCCACGCCGTGTGGGGGTGGCACGCTTGCACGAGCTGACGGCGCGCGCCGTCATGCACGAGGTGCTGCTCGCGCTGCTTCCCTTGCACGAGTATGGCGTGCTGCAGTACGACTTACATGCCGGCAACGTGTTCGTCACACGACCACCGTCGGCGGTGTACAAGACGCTCTACCCGGTATACATTAGCGACGTCCCTGTAGGCCGCATCACACGCGTCCTGCCGCATCGTCTGCGTCAGCTGCTGAAGCTGTACGACCCACCGTCGCAGGAACAGCAACGGCAGCAACAGCAACAGCAGATGCTCTTGTTGCAGCAGCAACAGCAGCAGCAGTTGCACAACAGTCACAGCATTGGCGTCTTTGTCAGCGGTGTACAACACCACCGCCTACAACAACAACAGCAGCAACAGCAGCAGCAGCTGATGACGTCATCGTCACCGCTAGGTCAGAGCGAACGGGGACTGACGCGGACGACGTCTGGCCTCATGCATGCAACAGGCTACACAACAGCAAGAGCAGGTGCAGCAGGTGCAACAGGAGGTGCAACAGGGGGTGCAACAACAGCAACAGCGGCAGCAGAGGCTGAGCGTGGGCTGCGCAGCCGTTCTGTGGTTGCCTTTGCGGGTGCCAACTCGCCAACGGAGCAGCAGCAGCCGTCGCCGGCGTTCGCCGAGGCGCTGCCGGTGGTGACGAGCAGTCGTCATCGACACCACAACAGTGGCCATCATCGTCACCGCAACAACAACAAGAACAGTGCAGCAGCAGCAGCAGCAGTTACGGTAGTCACTGCAACACCTCCGTCTGCTGCTATGGCAGTAGACAGAGAGGCGAGTGCGACACACGAGGCAACGACAACAACGGCGACAACGACAGCAGCAGCAGCAGCAGCTGTCGGTGGTGTTGGTGGCCGTCATGTGGGCAGCAGCAGCTACGCACGTGCCGTAACGTACGACTCGCTCATCGGCAAAGACAACAACAATGACAGCACAGCAGCAGCAGAGACACAACAGCAGCAACAGCTGTTGTTGCCGCACTGTCGTGACAGCAGCATGCTCATGCCTGCCTCGTCGTCAGCTACGACGACGACGACAGCAGCAGCAGCCACCGCGACGCTTGTTGACAACAACAACAACAGCGTGGGCGACTATGCAAGCTTTGTTGCGACGGCGCCAATGGCGCTGCGACAACACAGCAGCGGTGGCCATGACAGCCACAACAGCAGTCGTCACGCGGTCGTGACTGGTGAGCAGGCAGATGGCACGATGACGACAACAACGACGACAGCATGTACAACGCAGCCGTGGGCGTATGCAGCGCTGCAGGCGTACTACGAGGCGCACATGTGCCGCTGCAACGCGAGCAAGGCGACGACAAGGCGGCCGGCTGACGAGTGTGCATGCCACGTAAGCGCCGACGATGACGACGAGTTGCTGGGCGCCCTCATGCCGTTGTACACTGCGTACAGTGCAAGCGAGCAAGCAGCAGGTGTCAACAACAGCAGCAGCAATGGTGGTGGTGGTGCAACACGGCGTGGTCGTCGCGTACGCAAGCAACGCAAAAACAAGGTGAGCAGTACGAGCAGTAGCAGTAGTAGCAGCAGTAGTAGTACAAGCAGCACGAGCAGCAGCAGCAGCCGTACACAAAGCAAAGGCGGCAAGCCAACGACGACGTCGCAGTCGCACTCGCGCGCACGCAGCGCTGCGTCGTCGTCTGCGACTGCTGCTGCGGCTGCGTCCGCACCGCTGACGGTCACGAGCGACGGCTGCGTCGGTGCGTCGGCACTGCGTGCGCTACCACTGGAGGGGACTGCGTATGGTGGCATGGCTGTTGCACGCATCGATCGCTGTGCACTACCACAACGTCACAACAACAACAACAACAACGCCAGCAACGACGATGATGCGGACACGACGGCACCGCTGATGGCTGCGTTTGCGCAGCATCGCTTTGGTGGCGCACTCGCCGAGCCGTTGCCGCTGCTCGTGTCACCACAAGCTGCACCGAGTAACTTTAGTGCGTCACGACGCGCGCAGCCGCCGCCGTCACCATCGCTGCTGCCGCTGCCTTCACTCACGGACAACACGACAACAGCGCCGACGACCACTGCCTCGCGGCTGGTGTGCAAGAGCAGCGCAGACGATGCGGTCGGCGAGGCGCAGACGGCGACGTGTGTGTCGGCTTGTTACTGTGGTTGTTGCCACATGACACACAACAGCAGCAACAGCTGCGACACCGCCGTGACGCAGGCAGTGCCGACGCGTTATCGTCACCCGGTCGTCAAGCTTGACGGCATGCCGCGTATACGTCGCGCGCTTGCTGGCTATGCGTGTACAACGCAGCTCGACAAGCTGTCGGAGCAGCATCGTCAGCAGCAGCTGCAGCAACAGCGCAGCGTCAGCTACAAGAAGAAGAACAGCAGCAGTAGCACAGCAGCAGCAGGAGCAGCAGCAGCAGCAGAAGGAGGAGCTGCAACACGGGATGGCAAGGCAACACAGCGTAGTCGTAGTCGTCACGCGTCGACACACGCCGCGGCAACGTCCGCTAACGCAACAACAACAACAACAACAACGGCACAACAGCAGCTGCAACAACCACAAGACGGCAGCGGCAGCAACACGTACAGCGCCGCGATACCACTGCATCGCCTCGTCAGCGTTGCACACGCCGCACCGGAGGTGATTGAGCGACGCGCGTTCAGTGAGGCGAGTGACGTGTTTGCCTTTGCTATGACATTCATTGAGCTCGTCAGCGAGGGTGGTGTGGCGGCGCTGCAGCGGCCCGCGGGCGGCAGTGACAAGCGCAACAAGGACACGAAGGAGGAGACGGTGCAGCAACAAACAACAATAACGACGACAACAACAACAGCAACAACAACAAAGACGAAGAAGAGCAGCAGCAAGCACGAGGTTGTGCCGGTGGCGATACCGACACACCTGTCACGCGCGTGCCAGCGCATGCTGCGTGCCTGCCTGCGCCGCGATCCGCGCGCGCGGCCGTCGGTCGCCGCGCTGCTGCGGCACAGATATTTTGTCTTTGGCCACTGGGTGGCGCCCTCACGCGACGATGATGAGGGCGGTGTAGCGTTTGGTGTTGGCCCGGGCGCGGTTGCGGGCAGTGGCAGTCGGCACAACAGCAGCAACAGCCGTCATCAGCTGCTCGCGGTGCGTCGCGCGGCGGCGGCGGCAGCAGCGACGCCGACTGGTGCGGTGAGCGCTGTCGGTGTGGGCAGACTGACGGCGAGGCGACAGCTGTGGCGTCGCGCAGACGCTGTGAGCAGCAGCAGCAGCAGTGGAAGCAGCGAGGACGAGGACAGTGACCGTGACGGCAACGATGACGAGGACGACGACGACGAGGCGCACGTGCCGACGGGGCTACCGGAGGCACCATGGCCACAAAAGAACAGCAACAACAACAACAGTAACAGCGGTGGTGGTGCTGCTGCTTTTGTTGACGACTATGTTGCCATTGCACGTGCGGTTGGTCTGCCTGTCGTCAGTGACATTCGTCTGCGCTCACCACGGCCAGCCTTTGTCGCTGCGCAATCGCTTGCCCCTGTCGCTGTCGCACGACAAGAGCAACAGCACCCGTGAGCTGTCATGACGCGCATGTTTTTGTGCTACACTGCAGCTACCGCAACGTGTGTGCGTGTGTGTATGTGTGTACACGCACGCGAGCGTGTGCATCGGCAGTATACATGTAATGTGTTCTCTCTTTTCACCGCCAGCTCGGCTGTGTGCGTGTCGTTGTCGCTGTTGTGTATGCGTGTATGTGTGTGTGTGTGGTGACCACGAAGACAAACTAACGTGTACACATGTATGCGAACGTGTGTATGTGTGTGTAAGCGTATGCGTGTGTGTGTGTATGTTTGTTGCGCAGCTACGTGCGAGCAGTGACAAGACACGTGTGCATGTGTGCGACGAGCTTGCCTGTCGATGCACACGTGTGTCGTTGTCGTCGTCGCTGTTGCGTGTGTGCACATGCAATGTTGCTGCTGCTGCGCTCTCGTCACTACACAATGCATAGCTCACACATACACACACACGCACAGAAACACCAACGCGCCTCTTGCCTTGTAGTTGTGAACGTGTGTGTGTGCGTGTGTGTGACGCGCTCGCGCAATGTCGACGCCACACTGCGAGGCAACAACACCGCCGTTGTCATCGTCGTCATCGTCGTGCTCGTCGCCTGATGCCACTCACTGTTGTCAACCACGCGAGCAACGTGACCATTGCCGTCTTCTGACACCGCACGTGCCGTCGGCGTCACCGTTGCAGGACGATGCAAACGCGGCAGGCGCGTGTGCAACGCATGTGCAGCACGCAACAGCGACCGCCTCGCGCTGGCTGCAGCCACTGCTGTCACGCTACTGGGCCGTTGCCGTCGGTGCCGTTGCCACACCCATGCCGTCGTCGCCATCGTCGTCGACAGTGAGGCTGCGGCAGCTGTATGCTCGCGCTGCCACGCTCTTGTCGCGTGCAAGCCGCCGCAGCGAAGGCGACGATGACACGGACAGTGCAACGCGACATGGCGACATTGCTGTGACGACTGCTGAGGCTGATGCGAATAACGATGATGGCAACAACGACAACGACACGAAGCACAACGGCACGAGCGCTGTCGTGGCTGCCGCGGACGCGTCTGCGCATGTTGCAACGCTCACGCGCCGTGCGCACAGCGAAGACGACGACGGCGATGACGCGACACAATGTACGTTGCAACGCGAGCACGCCCACGCTGCGTCGTCAGCTGTGACGGCGACTGCACGGCGTTGCATCGCCACACGCAACAACAACAACAGCAGCGTATGTGTCGCTGACGCGGGTGTGTTGCGTCGCCGTCGTGTGCAGCGCGCTGCCGACGAGGCGGAGGCGGCAGCGCTGCAGTCGCTGGCGCGCAGCCTCGCTCGTCTGTCGCAGGCAGCCGCTGACGCAAACGAGGCAGCAGACGGCGTGGGCGCAGTCGACGAGAGCACACACGACGGTGACGACGACGCTGCCGCTGTGCGTGCCTTGTATGAGTACGTGCTGCGTGAGCGGTGTCGTGCAGACGTCACGCGTGCGGTGGCGGCAGCACTGCAGCGCGCGCGTGGTGCCGCGGCGTGTGCGCTTGATGCGACGGTGCTGCAGGCTGTGTGGCAGGCGATCGCAGCCACATCAGCACGGACGACCGTGCATGACACGAGCAACAACAACAACAACACGACGACGACGACGAGGGCGTGTGTGTGTAGTGGTGTGCTGCGCCACATACGCGAAGGCAAAGCGGCCGTGCTGCACGCTCTGCGCCTCGACGACGAGGACGCGCGTGTGCTCGCGCGCATCGCGCAGCGACGCGAGAGCGACGCGACGGCCGTGACGTACAACACGCCAGGCTTCAGCATCACGTATGCGCAGCTCGCGACACTGAGTGCGCGGTGTTGGCTCAATGACCAGGTCATCAACAACTATCTGCAGCTGCTCTGCTGCTCTGACTACGACATACACAACGATACGGACGACCGCAACACGAACAACAACAACAGTAACAACGACAACAACAGCGCAACAACAGCTGCATGCGCGGCGGACGACGTGACGCGTGTCGTCTCACTCGGCACGCACTTTTATGCCAAGGTGCTGACGGAGCTGACACCGTCACCACGCGACACACACGCCGTGCACACGGCGGGCCACACCTATGCGCCACTGCCAGCAAGCAGTGCGCTGCTGCGCTGGCTGCGCAGGCGAACACATGTGTTGCAGCCATATAGCAGCAATGACAGCAATGACGCCACGAACACGGGCACGCGCGCAGGTGCGACGGCGACGTCGCGTGTGCGCGTTGTGCTCATACCTGTCAACCTGTCGAACATGCACTGGGCCCTTGTCGTGTGGGACAAGGAGCGCTGCACCTTGACGTACTATGACAGCATGAGCAGTGGTGTGCATGGTCGACGAGCACGCCTCATACTCGCACAACTCGACCACGTACTGCGCGAATGCTGTCGTCACCTGCTGCAGTCGTCATCGTCATCGTCGTCATCGTCGTCTGGCTTGTCGCGTGCAGTGCAGTTGACGCTGCAACACGTCGTTGCGGATCGCTTCACATCGTACACCACCACATACAACAATAACAACAACAGCAGTGGCGCGACGGCCGTTGCGCGGCGCAACGAGTTGGCGCCGTACCGCTCTCTGGCCGAGCTGCAGGCGGCTGCACGCGCCTATCATGCACGTCGACGTCTGCGACAGGACATGTGCAGCACGACGACAATGAGGAGGAGGAGTGACAGCAAGCACGAGCGCGGTGACGACGACGATGGTGGTGGTGGTGGTGTGTACACAGCTGGCGAGGACGAGGACGAGGACGAGGTGCGGCTGTTTGCGCGTGGGCTGCACACGATGCCGCAACAACACAATGGCTACGACTGTGGTGTGTTTGTCTGTCAAGCGGCGTGGTGTGCCGCCTACGGTGTGGCGGTGCGCTTTGCGCAAGAGGAGGTGCCACTGCTGCGACAGGTCATGATGCTCGAGCTGTGGGCGAAGCGATTGCTACGTCGCCGTCGCCTGTGAGGGCAGGTGTGTGTATATGTGTGTGTGTGTGTAGGCGATTGCTGTGACGCGCATACACGCATGCATAACGTGCACAGATGGGCACACATACACAACGTCAGCGTGTACATATGCATACATGTTGTGCTTGTGTGTGTTGCGCATACGGTGCGACACGTACACAGACAAACGTACAAGTGCATACACGTAAATGTGTGTGTGTGTGTGTGTGTGTCTTTGTCTGCAGCAGTGCCTGTCCTGTCTTGTGCTGCGTAGCGTGCACGTGTACATACACACGTGTGTGTGTGTCTGTCTTCTTGCGTATGTGACTGACATGGGTGCAGGCCACAGTACACACGGCGGAGGCAGCAGCGGCAGCACCATCACCGCCGGCGCGGTGCTCGTGTCACCGCGCCACAGACGACAGTCGCGCACACCATCACGTCATGCACAGACACCGCCGCTTGCCGGTGGCACCGCACTCGACGCACAGCTGCAGCCGCCACCGCAACAACAGTGTCATCATCATCGCCACCTGCACCTACCGCACATACAAGGGTCACGACGAGCGTCGTGTGTGCCGCTGACGCCGTCATCGCATGCGACGACGTTGTTGTTGACCGCACCACAGCCTCCACCGTCACTGACCCCACTGCCCTTGTCACAGCAACAACAACAGCAACAACAACAACAACACTCCTCGTCGTCCTCGTCGCGGCGCTGCAGCGCGCGCAAGAAGTGCAGCGTAACGTCATCGTCGGAGAGGATGCTGTTGCACGGTGACAATGGTGCTGAGCACAGGTCCAGTGTGTGTGTACGCCGGCTTGGCAATGTCAGCGCGTACACATCGCCGCAGGCAACACCGCGTACGTTGTTGTCGCTAGGCAAGAGCGC
>JAKVQF020000820.1:0-40646 GCA_023091115.2 Trypanosomatidae sp. Fi-14 | reverse complement strand
ACATACTTTCTGTGTTTGTTGTACGTGTGTGTGTGTATGTGTGTGCGCACATATACATGTGACACGTGTTCTTTGACGTGACGACTGCGACACGCACTGCACTCGTGCGTGTGTGATGCATAGGTATGTGTGAGCACATGTGTATGTGTCCGCGATGATGTTGTGTTGCTTGTTGTGACTTTGCGCACATGTGTGTATGTGTGCATGTGTATGTGTGTAGACGGCATGACATGATCACGCGACTTGACGCACAGAGTGCTCGCAAGATTAGTGCTGGGCAGGTCATCACTGATGTTGCGAGTGTGGCCAAGGAGCTGCTCGAGAATGCGCTCGACGCGCACGCGACGACGGTGACGATGCGGCTGTACAACTTTGGCGTCGACAAGATTGTCGTCGACGACGATGGCGAGGGCATTGCGATGGGTGATGTGCTGATGCATGGCGCCTTGCGCGACGACGCGACGACGCCGCTGCTGTCGCACCGCGCAACGACCAAGCTGCACCTGCGCGATGACACGACGGCGGCGGTGACGCGGCGTGGCAGTGCGCGTTGTCACGCGGCACTGCCGTGCAGCTGCAGCGGTGATGGCAATGGCAGCGGTGACAATGACAACGGTGATGGCGCACACACGTCATCGCCTACGGATGACAACAACACTGACAGCAACAGTGGTGACGGCGGTGACGAGGAGGCGGCTGTGCAGCTTGGCTTTCGTGGCGAGGCACTGCATTCGCTAGCGCAGCTCAGCGATGTGTGCGTCGTGACGATGCACGCCAGCAGCGCACCTCACAGTGTCGAAGTGCGCTACGATCGTGAGCGCGGCGCGAGCACGCTGCGCGTCTGCGATGCCGCCGACCCAGCCGCGCGACGGCACACGGGCACGACGGTGACGGTCTGCCGCCTCTTTGACGGCCTGCCGGTGCGTCGCAAAGAGCTCGTCGCGACGGCGCGTGCGCAGCTCGTGCGTGTGGCGCAGCTGCTGAAGCAGTACGCGGTGTCACACCCGCAGCTGCGGCTCGTCGTGCTGCACCACGAGCGCGCCACCGCCGCCCCGGTGCACCTCGTCTCGCTCACTGGGACAGGCGACCTGCTGCGTAGTGTGAGCGACGCGTACGGCGGCTTGTGCCTCACACGCATGCACCACGTCGAGTGGCGCGGCGTGTTTGGCCTCGCACGTGGGCTCGTGTCGAATGCCGGTGACGTCAATGGGCGACTGCGCAGCGATCAGCAGGTCTTTGCGCTGGACGGTCGCCTCGTTGACCTGCCACGCTGTGCCAAGGCCATCAATGACGCCTATGTGCACTCCCTGCCGCCCGACACGGCCCGACGTGTGTACGTGGCCTTTTTCCTGCAGCTGCACACCCCGCCGAGTGCGCGCTACGACGTCAACTTGACGCCGAGCAAGCGCAAAGTGCTGCTCGCGGAGGAGGACGCGTATGTGGCAGAGCTGTACCGCGTTGCGCTGGACGAGTTTGCCGGCACCGCCGGCGACGGCGGCGGCGAGGCGGTCATGGCCGTGGCGCGGCAGCAAACGCAGCACACGAGCAGTGCCACCGTGCTCCTGACACCGCCACGTGTTGGTGCGGCAGCGGCATCGACGTCGTCGAGTGCGCGTACGGCGTATGTGTTGCGTGTCGACGACGCCACCACCGCCACGACGACGGCGACGGCGCTGTTGCAGCACGACAAGGACATGCACCTCGACAAGCTCGCCTCGTTCCTCTACGGCGACGGCGACGCGCATGCCGCTGCCGTCGATGCTGACGACGAGGTCAGCACGACAGCCACGTCGTCGTCGTCATCGTCGTCGACGATGATTGTCATGGACAGCAACGAGGACACGGACGAGGACGACGGCGGCGAAGGTGCGGTGTCACGCAAGCGCAGTCGCGACAGTGCGGCGCGCGAGGAGTGCGATGACGACGACGACGACAAGGATGCGCGTGTGTTGCCCGAGACGGACGCGTCGTGTCGCGCACGCGAGGCGGGCCCGCAGTGGCGCTGCAGCTTTCCTTCGTGGGCGCGACTGGCATGTGACACGAGTCTGCTGTCTGTACTGCAGTCGTCGTCCTCGTCGTCGTCGTCGCGGACGTGTGGCTGCGACAGCGGCTTTGCGTCCTTGCAGGCGCAGACGGACGCGGAGCTGACGCTGTACTTTCACAAGCGCAGCTTTGCACAGCTGCGTGTGCTGGGCCAGTTCAATCACGGCTTCATACTCGCGGCACGAGAGCGTGACGTGTTTGTCATTGACCAGCACGCGTCCGACGAGAAGTACAACTATGAGCGACTGATGCGCAGCTATGTAGCACAGCCGCAGCCGCTCGTCATGCCAGCGTCGGTGACGATGGACGCGACCGAGGTGGACGTGGCGGTGGCGCACGCCGAGGTGCTGCGCGCGCACGGCTTTGACGTGGCTCGCGGTGCCGAGGCGACAACGCTGCGTGTGCGCACCATTCCGATGCTGCCGTACGACGTGGTCGCGGCGAGCGACGTGCTCGAGCTCATACAGCAGCTCTCGCTCTACGCACGCATTACGCGGCCACTGCGGGCGGTATGGCATTCGATGGCGACGAAGGCGTGTCGCAGCAGCATCATGATTGGCACGCCGCTGTCGCTGCCGGTGATGCGGCGTGTGGTGCGTCGACTTGGTACGCTGTCGCAGCCGTGGAGCTGTCCTCATGGCCGGCCAACACTACGTCATTTGTGTACACTGCCTTAACACACGCACGTCTATGTGCGTGTGTGTGACAACGTTGTCGTGCCAAGCATAGACGTGCATGCATAGACAAGGACAAGAACACAACTGCAATGCAGCATATACGACTGTATGCATGTATATGTGTGTACTAGTGTTCTTGCCAGTCGACGACTCTGCATACACACACACACACACACACACACACACACACACACACACACACACATACACACACACGTACACGCATACATAGACACATAGACGACATTGCGACTGTAGGTGCGATGCTGTGCGCACAGCTGGCGGCATCGCCACCATGCGCTGATGTACACGGCGACGATGCTGCTGCTGCAACGACGCGGACGGCGACGACGTCTGCTCCTGTACACGTTAGTGGCACCGTCAGTAGCAGCAGCTGCTGCTCGGACTTGCGCGAGCTGAATGAGGCCAAGGTTGCGAACATACTCAGCTATCTGCAGCACGCCATCACAGGCGACGGCGACGGTGGCGGCTGCCTTGTCGTAAGCAATGACATGACCATGACAACAACGCTTGCGCACGCAACAAACGATGTGCTATCGCCGCATGCGTGCGACGCGGTGGCGCGCACAACGCCACTGACGGTGTCGGCACTGCAGCAGCAACAACAACAGCAGCAGCAGCCGTCACGAGAGTCGCTGCATCATCAGCAGCAGCAGCACGGTGTGACGCCCGCTGCGGCCACGACACGCACAAGCTGGCTGTCGAGCGGGGTGGAGCGGGCGCAGCAGACGTACCTGGGCATCAAGCACAAAATGGACGCCCTTCGCTTCGAGAATGCGGAGCTGCAGCGCGACAATGAGGAGCTGCGCGCGCGGCTGCGCACCGCACGCGACGACGCTGACGCGCGCGTGGCCGAGGTGCAGGCGCGCGTCGAGCACGATGCGCAAGTTGCACAGCGGCAGCAACTGCGACGTGACAAGCAGCTGCGCGGCGAAGTTGAGGCGCTCGCGCGGGAGAAGGCGGCGCTGCAGCTGCGCGTCGACGAGGTGGCGGCGCAGCTGCGTGCCGAGGCACAGCGCCGCGACGAGGAACTGCGCAAGCTCGAGTCCGCCCACGCGGCGGCCGTCACGACGCTGAAGGCGCGTTGGCAGGCGAGTGAGAAGGCGGCACGGGAGAAGTGGCGCCTGGCCGAGGCCAAGCGCATCAAGGAGACGACGCTGCAGTCGCTCGAGCCGGACATTGTCCTGCTGCTCAATCGACACAAGGCCGACAAGGCTCGCCTGCGCGAGGAGTACGAGAATGAGCTGCGACAGCGCGACGAGCTGCTGGCGCGCAAGGAGGCGGCGCTTGACGAGGTCAAGGCGCGGCTGCAGCGCGAGGCGGCGGCGGCACTGCAGCGTGAGCAGGCTGCGTACGAGGAGAGCCTGCGCGAGGCCACGACGCGAGTGCAGCGACAGCTCGATGAGGAGCGGCAGCGTGCCGAGGCGCAGCGCGCGCAGGCGCTCGCCTTTTACGAGCACGAGAAGGCGGCACTGCAGCGTGACGTGGACGCGCTCAGCAGCGAAGTGCGCGAGCTGAAGCGGCAGCGCGCGAGCGAGCAGGCAGGCTTCCACGCGGCCGTCGTCGAGGAGGCGCGGCGGGTGACGGCGCAGTCGCAGGAGACGCTGCAGCAGCTGAAGGACAAGCTGCTCAGCGACCTCGCCGCGCGCGAGCAGGCGAGTGCGGCGCAAAACGCGCAGCACCTGCGCCGCCTCGAACAAGAGCTGCGCCAGCGCTGCGACCGCGAGCGCGACGCCGCGGTGTCGCTTGTTGTGCAGCGACTGGAGCAAGAGCACGCCGCCGCCCTTGCGGCCGCGCGCAACGGCGACGCCCCACTGCGCGCCCACCACGCCGAGCTGCTGCGTGAGAAGGAGCGGCTTGGCGTCGACGTGGAGCTGCTGCGTGGGCAGCTGACGGCGGCGCTTGACGAGAGCAGACGGCTGCGCGACGAGCTCGCGCGCAACGCGGCGACGTCGACGCTGTCGCAGCAGCATTTGCGTGCGGCCGAGGAGCGGGTGCGGGCGCAGTATGAGCACAAGCTGAGCATACTCGACCACGAATGGCACACGAAGCTGAGCGAGCTCGAGACGCGGCACGTGCAGGAGGTGTGTGCGGCACAGCAGCGCAGTGACACACTGCAGCGCGAGCTGCAGACGCTGCGCGCGCAGCACGAGACGGAGCTGAAGACGCTCGAGCAGCGCCACCACGTCGAACTGGAGAACATCAACGAGCGCGTGCTTGTTGCGGTGACGCAGAAGGACAGTGCGTTGCGTGCGCAGGCCGAGCAGGTGCTGGCACTGCAGGAGGCGGTGCGCGTGCGTGAGGCCGAGTTGCAGCGCCACGGCACGCTGCTCGCGTAGGCGACGTGCGCATGTAGATGTGCACATGTACATGTGTACAACAAGAGCGAAGCAGACGACGTAGAAGCTGTGCAAGGTGCGCTTGTGTGTGTGTGTTTGTTGTGTCATAGATGCGTTGCGTAGCCGCTGCCGACATGCACATACACTGACATGTGCGTGTATGTGTGTCTGTGTTGTGCGTGTGCATATGTGTGCCCTTGCTCTTGTGCGACACAGACGAATACAACCGTACACACACACAGTCACACATACTCGCGCACGCGTACACTACGTAGGCGTCATGGCACTCGTCGATGTCGCGGCCGTGCAGCGCGTCTTTGACGTGTTTGCGATCGATGACACGCACGCTGCGCACGCACACGACAGCAACAGCAGCCATGACGGCAGCAACAACGAGATGCGACAAGGCACAGGCAGTGTCGGGCTGCCCATGTGCTTTGTACCACTGGCGCTGCGCGAGCTCGGCTACTACCCGACACGCGCGCTACTGCAGCGCACACGCGAGGGCGCACATGACACACGGACGCACGGCTGCTTGCCTCTTGCGAGCTTTGTGCAGCTGTGCGGCGAAGCTGCTGCGGCTGACGCGGCAGCCGCCACACAACACCTCGGCGATGACGCGTTGCGTGCGTACATTGCGCAGCTCGACCTGCACGGCGACGGCGTTGTTGACAGACGCGAGTTTGGCTTGCTTGTGCTTGACGAGGCGCAACAGCCACCGTCACCGCCACCGCCACCACAACACGACGCTGCGTCATTGTCACGTCATCATCATCACAGCGATGTTGTTGGCGGCGGCGGCGGTGGTGCTGTGTCGCGGAATGCGTACTATGGCTACCCGATGCAAACGACACTGACACTGCGCGAGACGGACGCGATACTCGATCTGCTCGACCCGGCGCACACTGACTGCATCAAGCTATGCGATGTCGCGGCGCTCCTTTGTGCGTCACGGCACACGACAACGGCAGCAACCACCACCAACACAACAGCAACGACAGCAACACGGCAACGTCTGCCTGCGCGAACACGCAGCCGCAGTCGACAACAAGAGCAGCCGGCACAGCCGTCACCGGCGGCGCACTACGCCGCCTCGACGCCGCAGCCACGTCACCATCGTCGCGATGACCGCGGTGGTGTGACGAGCGACGCTGCTGTTGCTGCTGCTGCTGACGCAGCCCCCGCACACACGACCACGCGTGCTGTGCATGTGCGCGACACGTCTGCAACGACGCAGACGACGACGACGACACGCGCGCGTCGCGGCACGGCGGCGGCGACAAGGACGGCATCGTCGGCAGCGACGGAGCAGACGCGCTTGCGAGGCGCGCGTGCGAGTGCGTCGCGCAGCGTGACTGCGGCAACGGTGATGGTCGACAGCGTGTCGACGAGCGCCAATGACCGCGACGACGACAACGACGACACGGAGCTGCACAGCAGTCGTGGTGTTGGTGGTGACGGCAGCGACACACGCGTGGACGTTGCGCGTGTGCAGGGCAATGACAGCGGCATCGTGACGACGCAAGCCGCGGTCGCTGTCACGGCAGCGGCGGCGCCGCGTGCGGCTGGACTCGTCACGTATGATGACCGGCCACCATTGCCACCACCACGTGTTGCACTGGCGGCTGTCACGACAGCAGCAGCAGCAGCAGACGCGGACGAGGCCAAGGACAACAGTGCTGTCACTCTGCAGCGACGCGGCAGTGCACAGGTGCTGGCGAGGCATAGACGCGATCATGCGTGCTGTGTGGTGTGCTGACGTGCGGCGACGTAGACATGTACACACACACACACACACACACACACACACACACAGACACACACACACACATACGCACACGTATACCACGATACGTGTGTGTTTGTCTGTGTGCAAGCATTGTTACTCTTTGTATCCGACAGCATCATAGCGTCAGCATCTTGTACGTGCGTGTAGCGCACACACGCATACGCATGTGTGTATATATGTTGTGCGCACGTGCATGCACAGTTGCCTGCTTGTCGTCTCTGATTGCGCTTATGTGTCGCTGTGTGTGTAGGTAGATTGGCACGTAGGAAGCACAAGTGTGTAGATTGTCGAGTCGATTGTCTGTGTCTGTCTCTGTCTGTCTGTGCGCGTGTGTCAGTCAACGAATGCAGCACAGTCACGGCAACAAGAGCAGCCTTGTCGACTTTGCTCAACATGCCGTCAGCACGCTGCGTCGGCTGGTGACGTCGTCAACCGGCGAGGCGCTGACGGCGCAGCAGCAGGCGCTGTTGACGACGAGCAAGCAGGTGGACGAGGCGATGCACATGGGTGGTGTGTGGTTTAGCAGCTGCGACGTCGCAGCGTGGGCTGCGTCACTGGCCGAGGAGCTGCGCCTGCCGCGCGATGGCAACAATAACAACAACAACAGCAGCAGCAGCAACAACGACAGTGGCGGTGTTGCTGCTGTGCAAGACGCAGCCACGGGCGAGACGGTGCGTCGGCCTCTGTCGGACGCGGCGCTGCTGACGTGCCTCGACGCGGCACGCAGTCTTGCGCGTGCACACTGCGGCGCGTCGACGGCGAGTGGGGTGGCTGCGGCACAACACGCCTGCGTGGTGGACGCGCTGCGTCAGCACGAGCTCATTGCACTGCTGACGCGGCACGTGGCGTGCGAGACGGCGCTGACGCGTCGGGCACGTGAGGCGTGTGCGGTGGCGTTGCTCGAGCTCGCGAGCATTGACGTGGCGCTGCTGCAGCAGCTACTGCAGGCGTGTATGCCTTACCTGCAAGCCTGCGCACCCGTCGCCACCACGACGACGGCCAACAGCAACAACCGCAGCAGCAGTGTTGACGTCACTGCGACGGGCGACGCGGCAGCAGCAGCAGCAAGCGAGGCAGTCAACGGCGGCAACAGCAACAACAACAACAGCAACAACAACAACAACAGCAACGCAACGACAATGAAGCAGTCGCCACCGTCGTCGCTGCGCGTGTACATGTGTCTGCTGCTCATCGAGTTGCTGCATCGCGTGACGGCGACGGGGACGGCGGCGTGGTCAGCCGCCAAGGGCGGTGCCGCCCTCGACGACGCAGCCACGACGACGGCTGTCATGGCGCTGCTGCGCACTGCCGCGGCGACGGCGACGGCGGCGAGTGCGTGTACTGCGTCGGGCGAGTCGACGGCGTGTGCCACGGCGACGCCGCTCGGTACGCCGCTCGACGCAGCAGCAGCAGCAGCGACAGCGACGGCATCCTCGCCGCGCACGCGTCGTGTGCCCAGCCTTGCTGGCATTACACAGCGTCACGTAACATCGGCGTCGTCCTCAGCGTCGCAGCAGCAACAGCAACAGCAACAGCACCATGCCCTTGTCGAGTGTGTGCTGCTGCTGTCTCTTGCGGCTGGTTTGCTGCGCGGCAAGCCAGCGCTGCGGCACGCGGTGCTGTCGTGTGCGAGTCGCAGTGTGGTGACGGCGTGGCGAGGCGCAATGACGGCGCTGACGCGATGGCCAGCGTCGATTGCGATGCCGACGCCAACGGCCACCCGTGAGTGGGTGCTGCCGCTGCCGTCGGTGCACGTGTGGCAGTCGCAGCTGCTCGAGCTCGTCATGGAGCTGTGCACGGACAGCTGGGCGGCGTGCATGCGTGTGGCGCGAGGAGGCGCGACCAGGTCGACATCAACAACAGCAGCAGGTGCAGCAGCGGCAAGCGGCGGCGTGGGTGGTCAGCATAGTCGCGGGCCGAGCATGGCACAGCCGCTGCGCATCGGCGCAGAGGGCGATGATAGCCATCACGGCATGCTTGCCGCTGTTGTTGCTGTTGACGATGCACACGGACAACACAGCCAGGACAGGCGGCACCGCGGCGACAAGGCGGGTGGTAGTGCGGCGATCTACAATGTCAGCAGCAGCGCAGACGACCTGCACAGCATGTTGCTCGCGACGGGCCTCATGGATGAGGCGGCGACTGCGGCGCCATCGACGAGGGCAATGGCAAGTGCAGCAGGCGCAACGGCGACGGCGACAACGAGGACGACGTCGACAGCGGCAGACGCTGTTGCGGCGGCGGCAACATCGACAACAACGCCTCGACACGTACGCACCGCGTCGACGGCGGTGGCGGCACTCGCGTCCGACGGCGCTGCATATGACAACCATGCTGGCGGCAGTAACGGCAACGGCAGCGGCAACAGCGGCAGCAACGGCGGTGGCGGTGCGAATGCGGGTGCCGGTGGTGGTGGCGGCAACAGCAGTAGCAGCGGCGCAAGTGGCGGCAGTAGCAGTGGCGGCGCGGGCGGAAGTGCGAGTGGTGACAGTGTGCTGCACAGCTACGAGCCGTTGCCGGCGCACTGGGACACACTGCTGACAGGCGGTGGTGTGCATGTGTGGCGGCTGGCGATGCTGCTGTCGACGTGCTCGCTGCTGCCGGCGAGTGTCGAGCTGCTGATGAGCTGCATGCTTGTCATTGACACACAAGACGCGGCCGCGGAGGCGATGTACCGCTGTCTTGTCACGACGCTGATGCTGCTGAGTGCGGCCAACCCGCGCAACGCCGCTGTGCTGTGCGACGGCAACCTTCTCGTCTGCCTCGTCGCCCTGCTCGTTGGCAAGCAGACGAGTGTGCTGTGTGATGGCGTGCCTGTGCACCTGACGAGCGCTGCCATGCCCGACAACAGCCGTCGTAGCAGCAGCAGCGGCAGCAGTGAGCAGCACTGCTCTGCTGTGCGCGAGGTGTTGCGTGCGACCGGTGATCTGGGCACGAGCAGCATGCAGCTGACCATGTCACTGCTTTGTCAGCTTGCCACGCTGCACTTCCCGGCTGACATGCTGGCGCGCATGTTGCGCGGTGTCGAGCGTATGACAAACAACAACAACAACAACGCCAACAGCAGCAGCAGCAACAGCAAGCTGGCCGTGTATTGTCGCACCGACGTGGTCATTGTCGAGGCGCTGCTGAACGTGATGAGTGCGATGAACCACGTGCCGCGGCTGCTGTGGCTGCCCGGCTGTGGGCGAGTGACGTGCAAGGTCGACCGCTTCAACTGCAGCTGGAGCGGCTACTCGTTCGTTACGTGGGTGTACCCGGCGTGTGTGTGGGCGAGTGGCAACCCGCTGCTGTCCTTCACCGAGGCCAATGGCACGTCACTGACGTGGCTGCTCGTCGCCAATGGCAAGATGTGCAACGTGGCGGTGCGGGTGCAGAGCGCGCATGCGGCGAGCAGCAGCTACACGCACACGTTTCGCGACAGCGTCCTGCAGGCCGAGACGTGGACGCACATTGCCGTCACACACCACTTCTCGACGGTGTGTGTGTACGTCAATGGTCGCCGCTGCGCCGATGGGGTGGCGTCGGCGCCGCTGCCAAAGGAGCCGGCGCGGGCGGCGCTGCTCGAGATCAGCATGGGCGGTGTGGGTGTCGCACACGGCACACACAATGTCAGCAGCAATGGCAGCAGCAGCAGCAGCAGCAACTATGCACTGCCGCCACAGCCATCCTTCTTTGGCGGCGTCGCGAGCTTGGACTTGCTCGAGGGTGTCGTGAGCGAGAAGGAGATTGCGCGGTTGCACGCGTGTGGGCCACGCTACGCCAGTTTGCAACACAGCGGCGATGGAGGCAACAACACCAACAGCAACAGCAGCAGCAGCAGCAGCAACAGCGGCAGTGCCATTGGCAGCGCAAGCTTGATGGCCGCGTCGTGCAGTGGCAGCAACGGCAACAGCGGCGGCAGCAGTTTGCCTGAGCTGTTGTCGGTGCGTTGTGCAGCGCACGCCGAGTTGCCCTTGTCGGTGCGCGGTGGGCTGCTGGAGCATCACAGGAACGGCATCTCGGTACAAAACGTCATTGCCATGACACCGCCAAGTGTGCCATGCATGTTTGCCGCCAAGGATGTCATGAACTGGGCGCTGCGCACGCTGCAGCGGCACCGTGACGAGCAGCAGCAGCAGCAGCAACATGGCGTGAGCACATTGTGGCCAGCATCGTGCGCCTCGCTGCCGCCACCGCCGTCGTTGCCGTCGGTGTCGCTGTCGCCTGCGTCACCGACGCCTGGCGCTGTTGCGTGCGCTGCAGCAGCACAGTCACACGGCTTCGCCGTTGTCGCGAAGCTATGCCTGTCGTTTGTTGTGTGTGCCATGCGCATGGCCAGCACCACTGCCGAGCTCGACGCGTTGCTCGTGGACGACTACATGGCGCGGCTGAAGAGCGAGGTGCTGTGCTGGCCCGTTATCTTCCTCGAGCTGCCCTCCCTGCTGCTCGCCGCGGCGACGATGCCGGGCACGAGCAAACTGCTGCGGCCGCACGCAAGTACGCAGATTATCTTGTCGACGCTGCTCGAGCTGCTTGCGCGCAGCTGCGTTGGCGGCAACGGCGGTAGCAGCACCTCCAGCAACAGCAACAGCAGCGGCAGTGGCAACGGCAGCAGCAGCAGTGCGTGCATGACCACGAGCGCACTCGCGGCGTCGTGCATCTTGCGCGAGCTGAGTGACAGCCTCGTTGTGGCGAGCAACACGGCACTTTTCCAAGCCGCACCCGAGCGCTTTGACGCGGTGCTGCTACTGAGCATGCGTCTGCCGCGCGAGTGCGTCAAGGCCGTTGTCTTCCTCATTGAGAAGCTGTGCAAGGGCGCCCGCGAGCTCGAGCTTACGCTGCGCTTCCTGCTAGCCCCTCACGTTGGTCACGAGGCGGACGTGGCCAAGGCGGAGATTGTGCGCATGTTGTTTGACGTGGCGCGTGCCAACGGCGACGTGTGCGACGCACTCGCGGCTTCATTTCGTGGCAGTGGGGTGTCCTTTTTGCTCATGCTCGTCTACGGCCTCAACCATCGCCTGGAGACGATACGCGTGTTTGCGCTGCGGCTGCTCGCGCTGCTGCTGCACGTCAACCGCCGAGTGCGGGCCTCGTTTGACAAGGCCCGCGGCTGGCAGCTGCTGTCCCGCGCCATTGCGGATGGCAGCTCTGCCGTGCCCGTCGGCCTCGCCACCATCGACTGCCTGTTCAAGATGGCCTTTGACGCGTATCGGCCCGCCGAGCGCAGCGACGCGGCCTTTGCGTCACGCCTCGCACAGCTGTCCAAGGCAAAGAGCAGCAGCAGCGGCAGCAGCAGCACAGCGCGCAAGCTGTCCTCGGTGCGCCACGTAGACGCAACCGCCGCCGCCGCCGTGAGCGCCGCGGCTGCGAGCGCGGCGACGATGGCGACGAGTGTGCTGCCGCGCACATCATCGGCTGCCGTGCGGAGTGTGAGTAGCACAAGCAACGGCAGCGGCAAGGCGGCGGCGGCGTGGTCGCACGTGGCGGTGGCGCTCTCGCCCGGCCACTTCCCTGGCCTCGATGTGCGGCCGCCGTGTGTGATGCGGCGCGAGCACAGCTTCGAGTGGTCGCTTGACCTCGCCAGCGTGGACGACCCGCTGCGCTGCGATGACGTGTACCACGTGCGTGAGCTTGCCAGTCGCATTGTGGCGCCGCTGGCCCTGCAGACGATACTTGCCGCCGTTGCATCGCTCATTGTCGTGCCATCACCACCACCACCACAACCGCTAGCAACACAGCCGCCGCCACCGTCGTCGCCCTCTGTACACATCGAGGACAAGAGCCCGCGACGCGGTGACGAGAGCGGCGACGAGCACGCGCGCGGGCACCTGCGACGTCGACCACAGCGCAGCAACAACAGCAGCGCGAGTCACAGCAGCGGCAGCGGCAGCGCCGGTCACATTGACGCCGCCATTGCCTCACCGCGCGGTGCGTTGCTCTTACCAGCTGCAGGCGCCGCCGCCAACAACAACAACAGTGGTGGTGGTGGCGCACCGTGTGGCGTCGACAGCCCCGAGGGTGTCGTCACGAGTGTGCTCAGCTACCTCGAGAAGGTGCTCGACGTGCCGGCAAACTGTGACGTGCTGCTGTCACACGCGTGGCTTGATTGGCTGTGGCCCCTCATCGAGCGTGCCCTCGCCACACGCAGCGCCATGGCGGCTGCCGCGATGAGCAGCGGTGGCGGTGGCAACGGCAACGGTCACTTTGGCAGTCGCACAACAACAACAACAACAGCCTCGAGTGAGGCGACGGCGCGTGGCGTGTCGTGGCCACAGCGGCGTCAACGACGACAGCTCGCCCTCGCACTGCAGCGGCGCTGCTACGCGTCGGTGCCGACGCGCACACGCAACATCATCTGCAAGCTCGCACTGCTCGACATGCGACGCAACAGCAAGGCACGCGTGGTGCAGCGTGTGCGCAGTGGTGTCATGCCCGCCACGCTTGTCCGCATCGTGCTCGAGGACGTGGCACGTCACTTCGCGCGCGGCGAGGGCGGTGGCGTTGTTGTTGTTGGCGGTGGCGGCGGTGCTGCTGCAGGAGGAGGCGGAGGTGGTGGCAGTGGTGGCGGCAGCGCGAGTAGAGGCAGTGGTGGCAGCCGTGCTGGTGGCGGTGGTGGTGGTAGTGGTGGTGGTGTGATGGCGGCAGGCGGCGTGCACGGTGGCGGCGGTGTCACGGACACGGACGATGCCAACAACCTCATACGCAACCTCGACGCCCTCTTTGCCAATGTGCACGACGCGCTGCAGCCGTTCCCGCTGGCGCTCGGCATTGAGATTGTGACGGCGATCAATGTGTTTGCGATGAGCAACAACACGTCGGTGCGCAAACGCATGAAGAGTCACAGCCACCTCTTCGAGACACGCGACACACTTGCCTTTTTCCTCCTCACCTCGATTGACCGCTACGCACAGCTGCACTACAAGCAGCTCGAGCAGCTCGCCGACGCCAACACACACGACACGGAGGCGATGGCGGTGCTGCTCGCGCGTGTGGTGGCGGCGGTGCAGAACAAGGACTGCGACGAGGTGGAAGTGCAGCTGCAGCTCATTCGCCACCTCGCCCGCACCGACGAGGGCCAGCGCGAGGACCTCTACCGCGTCGTCGGCCCCGACGGCGTCGCCCTCGCGGACTGTCTGTGCATGTCCTCGCACGGCGCGGATGCGAGCCATGCAACTGCCACAACGACGCCAACAACAACAACAACGCTGTTGTCACACGGCCACGACACGGGCAGCGAGGCTGCTGCGACGGCGTTTGCTCGTGGCGCGGACAAGGACAGCGGCAGCAACGACAAGAGCAACAGCAGCGGCAGCAGCAGCAATAACAACATCAAGAGGGACGACGACGGAGGTGGTGGCGACGGCAGCGGCAGCAAAGTCGGCGACAACGCGGCTGACAAGATGACAGCACAGCAGCAGCAGCAGCAGGGCGTGGGTGCCGATGACAGCGAGCGGCTAAACGAGCTGCTGCGTGGCTCGAGTGCCGTGTACGCGAGTGCGACGCACAGCCGCCACGACGGCCGTGATGTGCCCGTCGAGTTTGTCGTGCGCTGGTGCGAAGAGCACGCGGCGCTGTGTGCGACACTGCACGCAAACGCCGAGCGCATCATACGCAGCCGCTACGCACACGCGCGTCGTCGCGAGAGTAAGTCGGAGCGGCGCGCGTTTGCGAAGGCGGCGCGCGCGGAGCTCGAGCGCGCCGCGCAAGACGACGCTCGCGCCCTCGCCGACCTGCGCACCATCAAGACGAATGTGCTTGCGGTGCTGAGCAGCACGTGATGACGTGGCCGGCGACAAGAAGGACGACGACGCGGCGGCAGAGGAGGAGCACAAGTCAGCTGCACGACGCGCTGTACGTTGTGTGTGTGTTGCAAATGCTGTTGTCGCTGTCCTACACACTTGTCGACGACACACACACATACACACACACACACACACACACACATGTATATGCAACTCCATGACCTCGTTTTGCTACGTACGAGCATGCAAATAAACGGCACCACGCACAAACACACACATGCGCACACATACATGCGTATATATATACACATGCAGACGCACGTGTGCGTGAGCAGCGACGCAGACGTGCGCAGCACATTGTTACGTGTTTGTGTGTGTGTGTGTGTGTGTGTGACGGTCTTGTCTAACAATACACACACACACACACACTCGCGTTACGCGACGTTGTGTCTGTGTATATGCATATACACACCTGTACACATGTGCACATGTTACCACAAGAGCGCACACTCACAGACGCAGGAGCGTTGTCGTTGCATGTTCACTGCTCATGCAGCGACAAACTTTGCGCGCTTGCTTGCTTGTCGTTTGCGTGTGTGTGTCTCGTGTGCGTAGGATTGACGGCAGTCGTCATGCTGACGGTCACCGACGACCGCGTTACGACGGCGGTGTGTGTGGCGAGCGTGACGGTGGCGTTGTGTGTGTTGCTCGTGCGCAGTGCATTGCAGTACGTCGTACGTCAGCTGTCCGCACGCGGTGTGTGCGCCCGCGTGGCGGCTGCTGCTGCGGCCAGCAGCGGCCGTAGCACGGCGGCGCGCCTCGTCGAGTATGCGCTGCTCACCTCGCTGGCACTCACACGCGCACTTGCCAGCGCACACGGCGGTGTAGTTGCGCTGTCGCTGTGCCTGGCCGCGTGCACGGCGGCGGCGGTGTCGTGGTCGTGGCGCAGTGCATGGCGGCTGACGGTGTGCGTGTTTGTGCTTTACACACTGCTGCTGCCCGTGTTGTTGTCACGCTATGTGGTGTACGACTACACGTCGACGGCGATGACGGCGACTGTGCATCAGGCGGAGTGGGCCTCGGCACACCGCGGGCAGCGCGTGCATCTGCCCACGTATACGTACACGCGCGCCGCCGCCGCCGCCGCGTGGCTGCAGGACGGCGACGACAATAGCAGCCGCGGTGACGACAGAGGCAGTGCAACGACAGCGCTGCGCGGTGCTGCGTGTGCGACAGATCGCGTATTTGTCTTCCACGACCATGTGCACATCACCTGGCAGCCACCCGCGCACAACACGCACTGCCGCGACGTGTGCAACGCCACTGCGGCGACGACGACGCTGGTTGCACAGACGAGCGCATGCGCGTTGTATGTGTGGTCCGTGGGCGCGGCAACACAGCTGCGTGGCACGCCACGTTTGCTCGAGCCGCAACAAGCGTCGTCACCGCCACGACGGCGCACGCATGAGCGCGGCGATGGTGACGGGCGACGTGAAGAGCACAACGCCGCAGACACCGCACAGCGTTGGTCTGCGAGTGCGCACAGCAGTCACCTTTGCCTGCTTGGCCCCGGCGCCGTCGTGCGTGACGCGACGCTGCTGTGCGCGGCCCCGCCACAGATCTGTCTTGTTGCACAGCGTGACGCGGTGTTTGTCAATGTCACCATTGTTGTGCTGCCGCGGCAGCTACAGTCGAGCAACAACAACAGTAGCAGCAGCAGCACGGTGCACATTGACGAGCCTGTTGACTGCAACACATTTGCACAGCGCGTGTGCGCACAGACGTCAGCAGCGGGCCAGACATGTGTGGTGCGGTGCATAGAAGACGACGAGGTTGTCGCTGGCGCTGCTACGCGACAGGCCAGCTCACTGCCGCTGTTGCTTGATCGTTGCGTGGTGACGACACACGCCACCACGGCAGACGACGACGCCGCCGCTTCTGTGGCGCTGGCCTATGTGACGCGTCGCTTTGCTGCGCGTATGCCGCCGCTGCGCGCGCTGTCGTGGTGGGCCGTCCCACGTGTGCTCGCGCTGCGTCAGCGCAGTGACGTGCTGGCTGCACGGCTGCAGCCGTATGCGCACGACATTGCACGCTGTGGTGGTCGTGTTGGTCGTGCGCTGTACACGCGCGTGCGTGTGGGCGGTGTGACGAGTGTGACGGCGGTGCGGCACTTCGCTGCCGGTGTGTGGTGTGCAGCAACAGCAACAGCAGCGACAGCCTCGTCATTAGTGTCGACACGATCAAGCAAACATGCACACACTACGCGCCACGCACTGTGGTTGGCGTGTGTGTCGCGCGGTGACGCTGACAGCTACCGCGCGGGTGTGTACGCGGCTGCGATGGCGTGTGCGGCGGCACAGCACACGGCGTTGATGTTGTGGTCAGCGGCTCGTCAGCTGCGTCGCCTCACTCCGCCACTGCTGCGCCGCGGTGGTGTGGCCGTCGCTAGTGCACTGCAGCACACCACACACACGCTGCTCTTCTCGGCGACTAGCCGGCACGTGTGGTGGCTGTTGTGGCGGCTGGTGTGCGTGCTGCGACGTGCGAGCGTGCTGATGGTGGCGCGTGTGTGTGGGGTGCTGCACGTCGTGGTGCGACACGGCATGCTGCGTGTGTGGCGAATGTACGCGGCGACGTCGCTGAGCACGCAGCTCGTGGTGGTGGCGCTGCAATCTGTGGTGTTGGTGATGGCGTTGCGGCGTGAAGTGCGCGATGCGCTGTGGGCCGCCGCGTCGTCCACACCGACGCGCACCAGTGCGACAACAACAACGCCAACAACAAGCACGGCGACAACGACGACAACAGCAGCGAAGGCGACGGCGACGACAACACGACGACGACGATCTGGCCGTGATGTGGCGAGTGACACGGCGACCGTGCACGACGCCGCCGACGATGAGCAGCAGCAGCAACAGCAACAGCGAGGACGACGAGGGCAAGGACGCGAGCGCGCCTTGTCGTCGCCGTCACTGCGTTGGTGGCGGCGGTGGTGGCCGCGACGCGTGCGTGGTGGTGGTGGTGGCAGTGGTGTGCCCATGGTTGTATGGCCTGCCGCGCTATCGTCACTGGCGCTGTCTGTGCATTGTCTGTGGTCGCGCTCCTCGGCTGCGCGGTTGTGTCGCGCGGCGCACTCGCTGCGTACTCACCGTTCGCTCAGTGTGCACTACCTCGTTGTGCACAGCGTGCTGCTGCTGAGTCTTGTCGGTTTGTCTGTGCTGCCTGGTGCGACGTTGCTCTACCGCGGCGTGCTGCTGCTCGTGCTGCCGTGGTGGTCATCGCACGCTCTGCTCGCCTTTGTTGCGCGGCCGCCGCGTCACACACCGTCGACGTGGCAGGTGGCCGTGTTGTGTGTGTGCAAGATGGCGTTGGCGACATTGCTCGAGCATACGGTGGGCACGCTGCTGCGCAGTGTGCTGCGTGATGTTTTGTTGTCGCTGTTGGTGTTTGTGCTCTGCTACGCGCTGCTGTACGCGTCGTCGCACACGCAGCCACCACCGTAATCGTCCTCGACCGTTGCATATATATATATATACGTTCGTATATGCCTATATATCTGTACATATACATGTGTGTGTGTGTGCGATGTGTACTGTATGCACATGGATCTTGCACACTAACACGTGCGTTTTGTACGTGCATTGCCTTCTCCTTGTCATAGTGTATAGTTTGTTGTGTGTGTGTGTGTCTTTTGCGCTGACGGGGTGTCATTGTGTGTGCACGCGCAATGCCGTTGCTGGTGTCCGCGGAGGAGCTGCACACGGTGGCGTTGCCTGATGCGCTGGTGCGTGTCGTGTACACGCAGCTCGAGGTGTTCGCGCAGCTGCAGCAGGTGCGCTACGCCCGCGCCAGCAGAGACGGTCTGCTGACGAGTGATGCGGCACCGCTAGCAGCCGTGACGGCGGCAACGGCGACGGCGACGATGCGCACCACACACACGCAAGCCTTGTCGGCGAGTCAGTGGTGTGAGTGGTACCGCACGCGACTGCATCGCGACGTCGATGACGCGGCTGTCAGTGCACTGTGGGCGCTGACGTCGAGTGTTGTCGTGCTGCTCGAGCAGGGCGTCGACGTTGTCGCACACGCCAACGCGAGTGCGGTGTTGGTGCAGTGGTACCGCACACACATGATGAACGAGCGCTATCTACAGCGCACCATGCAGGAGCAGCAGCAGCGCGTGTGTGCGCTGCTGGAGCACGCCTCGTACGTGCAGTCGCCGCCGTCATCGCCGACGACGTCGTTGACGACCGCCGCTGTCGCCTCGACGGCCGAGGCAGCAAACGTCACGGCCGCCGACACGTGTCGTGAGGTGGCGGCGTTTGTGCGCTTTTGTGTACACGCAGCGGAGCGTGCCGTGTTCGCCGACAGCCGCGTGCTCGCCGCGCAGCTCATTGACGCGGCGCTGCACGTCTTGCGCCGTGTCGCGGCAGCGCCGCTGTCGGCAGAGGTGGAGAGCGGCATTGCCGATGTGCTGCGGCTGCTGCGCACGCCTCTGCGCGACGCGCGCGCACACGCGGCGTGGCAGGAGGAGGCCGAGGGGCTGGTGTACGAGGCACGACGACTACTTGGTGACACGGACACCTCGGCGACGACGACCACCGCAGCAGCAGGCTCGTCTGCGTGCAAGGCGCGCGGCGAGGCGGCGGCGCTGTACACGCGTCTGGCCAACGACGTGCGTCGATTGTGTCTGCACCTGCTGCTGATCATCAGCGGTGACGCTACGTTGTTGCGGCAGCGCTGTCGTGATGCACAGCTGTCGGCGCTCGACTATGTGACGGCGGTGTGTGCCATCTGCACGCCGTTTGCCACACTCGCCGAGGTGCACAAGATGCTCGTGTACAACAAATATTACCTGCTGACTGACACAGGCGACGACGACGGCGACGACAATGACGACGACAATGACGACGACAATGTCGACGACTGCTACGATGACGATGGGATGCGGCTGCGGCACGAGGACGGCGGCGGTCAGCACGACATTCTGCGTGGCGCGTGGCTGCATCGTTTTCTGCTGCGGCTGACACGCGCGCGACAGCTGCGCGACGTCGTCGCCGCCGTCGCGGTGGTCGCAAGTGCGGCGCGGGCGCGTGCAGAGGCGATGAGGCGGCAACAAGCACAGCAGCCGCCGCGCAGCAGCAGCGGCGATGACGAGGACAGCGGCGACGACGAGGACAGCAATGTGGCCGAGGTGGTATCGGCGGAGACGAGCGACGACGGCGACAGGGACGATGGCATACGCAACGTTGGCCATCGTCAACAGCAGCAACAGCGTTGTTTTGCTCTGTTGTGCATGGCTGCGCACGTCGCCGATGTATGCTGTCCATCGGCCGCCTTTGCCGCGGCGTCGTCCTTGTGCTGCACGAGCGCGGCCGTCGAGATGGGCGTCGATGGCGACGACAGCAGTGACGGTGACGATCATGTCGTGGACGTTGTGCTGCTACGCAATCGCGTTGTTGTCGACTACACATCGCTGTTTTGCTGTCACGCGCGGACGTGGCGTGCGGCTGGCCATTATCTCGTGCACTCGCCTCTTGTCGACCCGCTGCTGCTGTATCGTGTGTTGTTGTACGCCGCACACGCCTCGTACAAGGCCACGGACGACAGCAGTGACGACGACGACGACGACGAGACGGCGGCGGGTGACGCGCAGCTGCTGCGTTTGCACACCTTTTATGCGCAAATGTGCCACACGACGAGTACGACGCAGGTGTTGCTGCGAGGCGCACTGTGTGCGCGTTGGCCGACGAGTGCGACGGTGCGTGCGTGGCTGCAGGCCAACGCTGCCGTGTGTGCGCGTGGTTACGCCGACGCGGTGTGCGACGTGACGGAGGCGTGTTGGCGCCGTGGTGCGGTGGTGCGTGCGATGCACCTGGCCACGTGCGTGCGTCACGGCAGCAATGACGCACACACGGCGGCGACGGCGATGGTGGAGCGCGCGTTGCTGCGCGCTCTGCGCCGCCCCCGCGCACTGCGCTGTGACGTTGTGCTGCGGCTGGGCGAGGCAGTGCGGCGCGGCTTTCTGACCATTGACGCGACTGCGCGTGTGCCGCTCGCGCAGGCGCTTGTGCTGTGTGCGCACGTGTCCGCGTACACGACGGCGCTGTCGCGCGTGGCGCACATGCGTAGTGCGGCGACCGACAAGAGCGGCAACGACAACGATGACGACGACAAGGACGACGAGCAAGCGCAGCCACGGCGGCGACAACAACAACAACAGCGACGATGCGACAATGGTCGCACAGACGACACGACGTGTTCGTCGATGGCGGCGGCGCTGTCGTGTGTGCGTGTCATTGTACGTACACTACGCTTTGTCGACGCGTGCGCGTGTGCGCCGCTGCACATGACGACGGTGTGGCGTCTGCTCGAGGACGCGGTGTGGTGCCTGCGACCAGTTGTGTCACACACGGCAGCCGACGCAGGTGCGTGTGCGGACGTGGCTGCGGGTGGCGTGTGCGGCGACAAGAAGGACGAGGCCTGTATGCAGGCACAGTGCGTGCGGAGCACGTTGCAGGACGTGCTACCGCCGCTTGTCCGTGCACTGCAGTGGGTGCGTCTGCACAGCACAAATGTGCCGACGGCCTGCACAAGCAATGACGAGGGCGGTGATGAGGGCGACGACGCAGTCACGGTGCAGCCTGCGCACATTTGCGCGCTGGCAAGTGAGCTTGCGCGCCTAAGCGAGCAATGCTAACGCATAACTGACACGTGGACACGTACGCATGTGCTTGTCTCTCTCTCTGTGTGTGTGTGTGTGTGTGTGTGTGTGTGTGTGTGTTTGTAGAGCGACAAGGAGCAGTCATGATGCACAGACACACACACACACACACACATGCACATCGACATGCTCATCGTGTAGTGTTGTGCACACGTACACTTGACACGCACATACTCTCACTTTCTCGTATACATGCTTGCGTTGCGTCTGTGTGCCTGCTGCAACAGTGTAGTCAACCGGTGTACACACACACACACACACACACAGAGATTGCGCGTGCTGTAGTACTTGTGACGCCATGGCTGATTTGTTGCTGTCGCTCGTTGGCGCCGCTGTGGGTGGTGGTGGCGGTGGTGGCATGATGGGTGGCATCTTCCCGCTCTTGGCGAATGGCCTCATTGGCATGGACTCGCCGCCCAACCGCGTCGACGTGGCCCGTGCACGCTACGAGAGCCAGAGTGTGCGGCCGGTGGTGCCCTATGCGGCGCCCATTCCGTACACGGGCGGTCGTGTGCGTGCGCTGTTCATCGGCATCAACTACACGGGCACGCGCAACGAGCTGAGTGGCTGTGTCAATGACGTGGACCAGATGATTGGCACCTTGCGCCGCATCAACTTTCCCATCTCCGAGTGCTGCATCTTGGTCGACCGGCCGTCGTTCCCCAACTTCACCGCACTGCCTACGCGGGCGAACATTGTGCGGCACATGGCGTGGCTGAGCAGCAATGTGCGGCCGGGCGATGTGCTCTTTTTGCACTACTCGGGCCACGGCGGCCAAGTCCGCGCCACGGCCGACACGGCCGAAGAGTATGACCAGTGCCTCATCCCGCTCGACTATGAGCAGTGTGGCGGCATCCTCGACGATGACTTGTTCAATTTGCTTGTGCGTGAGCTGCCCGCGGGGGTGCGCATGACGTGCGTCTTTGACTGCTGTCACTCGGCGTCGATGCTCGACTTGCCTTTTAGCTTTGTGGGCGCGCGTGACATGCGTGTGCAGAACACCGGCTACACGATGCGCATGGTGCGACGCAACAACTTTGCGGCAGCGGACGTGGTCATGTTCAGCGGCTGCGATGACGCTGGCACAAGTGCCGATGTGCGCAGTGGCGGTCGCACCGTGGCGGGTGGTGCGGCGACGCAGGCATTCACGTGGGCGCTCGTGTATACGTGTGGGCTCAACTATATGGACATTCTGCTGCGCACACGCGACATTCTGCGCTCAAAGGGCTTTCGTCAAGTGCCGCAGCTGACGAGCTCCAAGCCGGTCGACTTGTACAAGCCCTTCTCGCTCTTTGGCGCCGTGAGTGTCAATCAGCAGATGATGCAGCAATATGTGCCTGCGCAGTATCGATACGCACCGCCACCGTCAGCCGCGCCGGCGTACGCACCCCCGCCACCACCCCAGGCCTACTACCCACCACCGCAGCCACCACCACAGCAGCAGCCCGTGTACAACTACACGGCACCTGTACAGCCACCACAGCAGCAGCCACCGTATGGCTACTATGCCGCACAGCCGCAGCCTGCACCTCCGGGTCAGTACCCACCACAAACATACCGCTACTAGCACGACACACACACACACATATATTTACATTCGTACATGTGTATATATATACATACGTACATGGTGACGTACATGTGACAATGTAAGGACAAGTAAACATGTATACAGTCGGTCATGTTGTTGTTGCTTGCGGTACTCATACAGCACACATGCTGTGCATATTGCATAACGTTGGCAAGTGCTCTGCACTCATGCCTCGTCGCACTTGCTACATATGCTCCTGCCGTTCTTATTGTTTTTGTTCGTAGTCACCTCTTTGTGTGTGTGTGTGCGCGCGGCAGTAGGAGGGGTGCGTGTGCCGTGGTCAAGATGCTGCGACGGTGTGTGTGTCGTGTCGCGTGCGTGCGTTGCTGCACTGCTGCCGCAACCACCGCCACGGCTGCCACGTCCTCGCCAGCACTTGTGCGTCGCGACCACGTCACAATCGTCGCGCGGCGTGCGTGTGCGTCGTCGTCGTCGTCGACGACCAGCTACGCACACATGGGTGCGCTGCACAGCGAGCCGGTGCGCGGCGCGGCGGCGCCCCATGACAGCGGCAGTGACGCATGCGACAGCCATAGCGTGAGCAACAGTGACAGCGGTGCTACTACTGCTACTGCTGCGTCCACGCCACCACCACTACACGAGCAACAACAACAACAGCAGCAGCAGGAGGAAGGCGGCAACGACAAGGCGGTGGTCGAGCGACATGGCTTCATTGCGCCGTCGGACGACATTGTGCTCGAGACGGCGCGCCTCGCCCTCGCCCGCGAGGGCCGTGACGTGCAGCCCGAGGCACAAGTGTGGCGATGGGAGACGACGGCGCCGCCCATTCTTGCGCAAGGCAAGCAGAATGTCTACGACCTCACGGACGACATACCCGCGCACGTCAAGCCCTTTTGGTTTTATGAGTACTACCAGCAGCGCGAGTACTTTCGTCTGCAGCGCTCGCGGCGACCGCTGCGCGAACGGGTGCGGCTGTGGCTAGGCTTGCTCGCGGTGGTGACGGCGAGTGGGGTGCTGCTGACGTTCTTCCGTGTGTGGGTGGAGCAGCCGCGACAGATTCGCGAGATGCGGCAGGAGATTTTGCAGAACGCCTACGGCCGCGTTCTCGAGCTCGCTGCTGGACATGGCCAGAACATTGGCGCCTACCCGTACGCGGTGCACGATGTCGTGCTGAGTGACTCGAACCCGCAGCAGCTGCAGGCGCTGCGCTACCGCATTCCCCATACGGCGTACCCCAAGTACTCGGTGCAGCGCGTGCGCGCCGAGAGCCTTGACGTGTTTGCCGACGGTGAGTTTGACTGCGTTGTGGACATGTTTGGCTTGTGTCACATGCACGACCCCGTCATGGCGCTGCGGCAGATGCAGCGTGTGGTGAAGCCGAATGGCGTCATCTTGTTGCTTGAGCATGGCGCGAGCCCGTACGTGCCTGTCAATTGGTTTCTCGACTACTTTCAGCACCGTCACACGGTCAACACGCATGGCTGTCGATGGAACTTGCCCATACGCGCGTACCTGCGCGAGGCTCGCCTCGAGATCAAGGAGCTGCGCAACATGCACTATGGCACCACGTACTACGTCGTCGCCTACCCCGAGGTGCTCAACGCGATGCAAAGACAGCAGCAACAACAACAACAACATCAGCATCAGTAATCTGCAACGCGAAGAGATGCATACACACGTGTGTGTGTGTGTGTGTGTGTGTGCGCTACAAGAACGCGCAGAAGTGTTACTTATACGGCCGTGTGTGTGTGTGTGTTTGTGTGTGTGTAGTGATGACGGAGTAGCGAGCGTGCAAACGCGGTAGCGCGTGGGGTAGCCACGTCGTGTCGAGGTGTGTGCACACGGCCGAGTAAACGTGTACACACACACACACACGTGTATCTATGTATATATGCGCACACACGTGCACGTGCATGTGCTGCTCTTGTGCAACGTCTTCTTGCTCATTGCCTTGTTGTCATTGTGTCGTATGTGCGTGCGTGTGTGTGCAGAGACACATGGCAGACGACAGCCATGACGCCACCATGGCGCGGCTGTTGTGCTGTGCACGACGTAGTCACGTTGTGTTCTCATTGCGTGTGTGCGATGCGTCTGTGTTGGCCGCGTGCGACGACGTGTGTGGCAGCAGTGCTGATGGCGACGTACGCAGCAGCAGCAACAGCGATGACGACTGTGCTGCGCAATCACTGACACGGCAACGACGACGACAAGGCTTGTGCGTGACGTGTGCAGCGGCGTGTGCTGACGCGCTGACGCCGCGGCAACTGCTTCGCGTGTTGCGCACCGCCACTGCGCTAACGTCGCAGTCGTCACACGACGTGGTGCGCGCTGCCGTTGCGTCAGCGTCGTCGGCGGCGACGTTGTTGTCGTTTACCGCGCTGCCGCGGCGCTGGCGTGCGCTTGTGCAGTTCTGCACCGCCGTTACACGAGCCGTGTCGCATGCGTGTGCTGCACAGCCGCACGACACGGCGTTGACGCGTGCACTACACGACTTGCTCTACTTGGTGTGCACACTTGCGTCGCAGACGCACGCGCACAACGCGACGGCAACAGCAGCAACAGCAACAACTGCAGCGACGACAACAAGGACAGCACACTTGGCTACTGGTGTGTCGGCTGTACCACGGCAGCGTGCCGACGCGCACGCCGCGCCGGCGCTGCTCGGCGCAGCCACGCCATCACCACCACTGACTGTGCCGATGTTTTGTGGTGACGCACACGACGGCGATGACGACGTCATGTACACGACGACAGCGAGTGACGATGTGGTGGCAGTCGGCACGAACAGCCGAGACGACACGCACACGTCGTGTGCGCAGTGCGGGCGGCTGCCCTTGGCACTGGTGCAGCTGACACGCGCGCTGCTCGTCGACGTGCTCGCATGCACGCTGCGGCGGGGCGAACGCGATGTTGCCGTTGTGGTGCTTGTGCAGCTGAGCGACCTGGCGGCGCGATCGCGGCCGTTTGTGCACGCCGCATTGTCGCAAACGCCGCGGCTTGTGCGGTTGCTGCGCGTGTGTGTGTTGCCGCTGTGCTGCAGCCACCTTGTCGAGTTGTTCTTGTTTGTGCTGCACCAGATTTACGCAGCGGGCCGTGACTGCAGCACGGCCCTCGACATGCTCGCGTCAGCAACCATGACCGCGGACAGCGACGAGGACGACGACGACGAGGAGGACGGCACAGGCAGCCACAATGGCGACAGCATGTGTCGTCGTGCGGCAGTGTCACACGCCAGTCGAGGATGTGTCGTGCGTGCGTTGTTGTGCGGGGTGTGTGCGGCAGTCGAAGTGCACGCGACAAACACCGCCGTGCTGAGCAACGCGTTGGCGCTGCTGGACGTTGTGCTCGTCAGCTCGCAGACACTGCGTGAGTGCGTTTTTGCTGCAACGGCGACAACTGCATTGCATCATGATGCACAGCCTGCCGTACGCACGGCAGCCGCGCCGTCGACCTCGTCGCTGCGAGGATTGCCGTCACCGCACACTACAGCCACTACGCAAGCGCAACGACAAGTGCAGCAAGAAGAGCAGCAGCAGCAGCAGCAACAACTGCAGCCTCTGCAGGCGGAAGAGGAGTATGACGCACTTGCGCTCGCAGAGCGGCTGCTGCGGCTGCTCGCGCCAACAATGCTGCACACGCGCGAGGACGTGCGCGTGGTGGCGTGTGATGTGGTGTGTTGTGTCGTGCAGCTACCGTTGTGGACGCCGTGTGGTGACGTGCAAGGCGATGTTGTCTCTGCAGATGAGCAGCCTGTTGTTGCTGCTGCTGCTGCTCGTGTGCGACGTACGCGTCGTGTGATGTGGTCGCTGTTGCGCGACTATGCTATTGAGGCACTGCAGCACACCACGCCAGCCGCAGCCGTCGCACTCGTTACACTGCTCGATGCGCTACACGCGACGACTGCGCAGTCGTCTGCGCGGTGTGTCACATGCTGCCGCCGCGCCGCGCAGCAGCAGCAGTCACAGCAGCAGTCACCACCACACACACGCCATGGCGACGACGATGCGCACTGCACGACGGCAGCCGCGCACTACGCACACGTTGACAACAGCGATGGTGACGACACATGCAGCAGCAGCAGCAGCAGCGACAGCGATGAGGATGACGACGGTGTTGCCGCTGCTTTGCTTGATACGAGTGCAGTGCGCTTGCTGCACGCGTTGCTTGACTTGGCGACGAGTGCGAGTGAGGCGTTTGCGTATGCAGTGCGTGGTGCGTCGTTTGCGTATGCGTTGCGCGGCTGCACGCGCGCCATGGACGACGCCGTCAGTCTGCTTGTTCGTGTTGCTGAGCAGCAACAGGAGCGACGACGGCAACAACAACAACAACAACAATCGTGCTCGTCGTCGTTTGCACATACCGCGACGGCTGCCATGACACTCGAGTGTGTGTTGTGGCAGCTGTACACACTTGCAACTGTGGCAGCCGCGGCCGTCACAGCACCGACCGCAGGCGAAGACAACGACGACAGCGGCGGCGATGATGAGGAGGGCATGCGCTTTTTGCGTGCGGTGGTGACAATGTGGCGTCAATGGCTGCGAGTCGACACACAAACGCGCATGGCGCACTTGCTGTGTGTGTGTGTGCAAGAGTGCATTGCCGAAGCCGAGGCACACGACAGGTGCACCACGCGTGATGCTACGACAACAAGCACCGCAGTCGCCGCCACAGCAGCAACAATGTCACCACCACTGTGTAGTGCCCCATGTGCAGCAGCACGACGACAATCGCAAGGACAACAAGGACGAGGTCAACGACGAGAACAAGTGCAGTCGCCGCTGACACAGCATCCTCCTCGTCGGCGAGGCAGCTGCAACGGCGAGACGATGTGGGCGCACGACGGCGATGTACACGGCACCAGCACATGTATTGCATTGGCTGCAGCTGATGTGACTGCTGCTGTGCAACCGTCGCGGTGCATGACTGCACACACACTGCACATGCTGTGCTGTGTCAGTGCACCACTCGCGCAGCTGACGGATGGACTGATGACGAACGTGTGCACGTGGCTGCTAACGGATATGCACGCCATTGTCGCGTGCGTAGCTGCTCTGCCACTGCAGCGGTGGCAGCAGCTGCAACAACTGCAGGCACCATCGCTGCGTCGGCAATGCTCATCTACGGCGGTGACGAGTACAACAACAAGGCCGCTGACACGCACACTTGCTGCGGTGGTGCACATGACGGCTACTGTGCTGCTGCTGTGGCAGCACCAGTATCAGCAGCAGCGACAACAGCACCGTGACACATGCACAGCAGCAGCAGCAACAGCAGCTACAACAACGGCGACAAGTGCAAAGAACGACGGCGCGCATTCGGCAGGCGATGGCGCTGACGGTGATGGTGACGTACAGACAACTGCCTTGCCGCCAGCAGCGTGTGCAGTGACGTCACTTGTCTCACTCGGTTTGCACAACGCGGTGTTGTTGTTGTGTGCGACGCACGCAACGCCACCGCAGGCAGTGACACTGCAACGTTACCTTGTTCGCAGCGTGGTCGCTGCTGCTGCGGCTGCATCTTTTGCGTCTGCGATGGCCAACAACATCGACAGCGACGATGACGATGTGTGTGTGTCGTGTGGTGATGCGTGTGTGCTCGCAACACGCACAACGACGAGTGCGACACATGTGTACACGGCATGCAATGTAGCGTGTGCACGCCGTGTTGCCGCACCAGCAGCAGCAGCGGGCGCTGCCGTGACGGTGGCGCAGTCGTGGGGCGATGTGGTGTCATTGTGGTGTACGTCGAGTGCTCATCGCGGGCGACTGCTGTACGCCGTGGCGGTGCTCGGCAACGTCGCTGCATCAGCGGCGCACCCGCGCACGACGGCCGCAGCAGCATTCACCATGAAGAGTACACGTGCAGCAAGAGCAAAGGCGTGTGTGCCTCGTGATGCTGCTGTGTTGTGTGCTGGCGTGGAGGACAACACGGTGGTGTCGCTGCTGTGTGCCGCCATCGACGAGCTCCTCGACGCACTTGCCGTGGCAGCGCTTCACGACGACAGGGCGGCGTGCTGCGCGGCCTGTCTCGTCGACACGCACACAGCTGCACAGCCCGGCCGTGTGTGTGCGCTGCGTGCGGTGCGTCGCCGCGTGCGCGTCGTCGTCGAGCTTGTCGTCGTGGTCGTTGCACTGCCTGCACACGGTCACTGTTGCAACAGCAGTAGTAGCAGCAATGGTTGTGGTGGTGGTGGTGCGTTGCTTGCACGCACCGCCACAGTGGCGAGTGCGGCGACCGAGAAGGACGACGGGGTGCATGACAGTGGTGGCGTTGTGGTGGCGGCCGCACGTGGGTGTGCTGGCGACGACAGCGATGCACACGACGCATCGTGTGTGTCACGCGATTCGCGGCGCTGTGCGCGTGTGCTCATCACACACAGCGCGTTGCGTCGTGCAGTGTGTGGCGTGCTCGTCTCGCGCTGCGGTCACGCCGCGGTGGACTGTCGAGCGGTGCTGCGTCGTTTGCTGTTGCTGCCGCACCCCTCGTCACGCGACGTGGCGGTGCACCTCATCGCGGCACTGCTAATCGAGCAACACGCGCCACGGCCACTTTGCCTGTTTGCAGCACCGCAACAACAACAACAACAGCAGCAGCACGACGACGACAATGACGACGACGATGACGATACTGCGGAGCGTGAGGTGGTGAAGCCGTGTGCGTGTGTGTCACTGCTGCGTTTACTAGACGCAAGTGACGCCTCGCGCACGGCCGCGACAATGCCGCGTGCGACGGCGTCGGCGCGGGGTGCACTGTTCGAGGCGGTGTTGCAGCTCGCACAGTCGCACATGACGCGGTCTGCCGTTGCCCACGCAGCTGCTGCGCATGCGGTACACGTGACTGCTGCGACGCAACAGCAACAACAGCAACAACAACAAGACGACACGGTTGCGGTGGCGGCGTTGCTGCGTGGCGTGGCGCACTGGTGTGTTTGCGTGCACGACGCCGACGAGGAGGACGAGGGCGGTGACGACGACAGTGCCATGGCGACGCCCGTGGCGCCGTCGTCGCCAACAGGAGTTGCGTTCGATGCGTGTGTTGCTGTGGTGCTGCGAGGTCACCTCTGTGCCATGGCACTGCTCTTGCAGCAGCAACAACAGCAGCAACATCATCCCCACCGTCAAGCCTGTTCGGCAACACTTGCCGCCGCCGTCGCCAATGTTGCGGTGCTCGCACTGCTTGGTGGTGCGTGCGCAGGGCAAGCTAGCACGGTTGTCGCGCATGACCGCCGCATGGGTGGTGCGGTGTGTCGCGAATGCGACGCGGACAGCGCGGCGGCATCGGCGAATGTGCGGTTGCATGCGGTGCTGCTGTCGTGGACACTACACTGCCTGATGAGGCTACCGCCGCACGCGGTGCCGATGCACATTATGCAGCTGCTGTACGTGTTGTTGTACACCGACGATGGTGCGGTGAGTGCGGCTGTGGCACGTCACCACCACACGTTGTGCGTGCTTGTTGACGCTGTGCAGCAGGCTGCGGTGGCGCGTCTGTCGTGTGTGACACCACTACTGCCACCACCATCTGCTGCCCTCAAGCGGGCACGTCAGGACTGCGACGAGGCAGACGACGTGCGGCGTGCGGCGCTGCGCGATGCACCGATGCTCGTGACGCTTGTTTTGTACAGCGCGCTCACACATGCACATCTGCGCGCACGGCGTGGTGGCGGTGGTGGTGCGATGGCGGCCTCTGTGTGTCATGCGCACCTGCCCGTCGCCTGGCTGTTTGACATCTTGCACGCACACACACGCACGGCGACGACAAGGAGGCCGTCGTCGTCGTCGTCGTCGCCGTCGTGTGTGTCGCGGTGGGCAAGCGGCACGGTAGCGAGCCGCGTGCGACTGCTACTGTTGCGTGTGCTAGATGAGCAACTCGCACGCACCGCACTCGCGTCGCGTGCGTGCGACGACGCCGACGCGGAGGGGACGGCGGCGCGTGGGCAGTGCTGCCGACCGTTGCGCAGCGAGGCTGCGTGCATGACGGCGGGGCGCACGATGCAGGTGGCACTGGAACTGCTGCTGACGTGCCCGTACGCACGCATGCGCGACTGTGCGGCGCGGGTGCTGTACGGTGTCGTGCATCGCCACCGCGCAACGGTCGCGTGTCTACCCGCAGCGCTCTGTCTGCGCGCACTCTGTCAGCAGCAAGCCGCTGCACAGTGGCTGCGACCACGCGCTGCGCATCCCATGGCGCACTCCTCCTCGTCGTCGTCGTCGTATGCGCCTGCCGCAACACAAGGGACAAGTGCAGATGTCACACTCGCGCTGCGTGACGTGGTTGCCGCTGCGCCCGACTGCGACGACCGACGCAGCGGCGGTGTGGGTGTCAGCGAGGCGACGGCAGCGGCAGAAGCGGCAGCGCTGTTGCGACGACAGCGACTGTCCCAACACGACGTCACCGTGCGTGTGCCGCCGGTGTGCGTGACGGCTGTGGAGGGTGGGTGGCTGATGGCCGCCTTGTTGTGTGTGGCGCCGCTCGCGCCGTGGGGTGCCGCCACGGCATCACAGACGGACGCTGTTGTGCGCGCCTTCTTGTGCAGCGCGGAGCTGTCTGCGTATGGCGGTTGTGTGTACTGTGCACGCGAGGCACACGCCATGTACGATGCACTGAATGCGGCCTGCGACGGCTGGGCCGCATACGCGCACGGCAGCGCACTGCCGCGCGCGCGTGTCGCTGACGCGGTGCGACGGCACCGCGCGTCTACGTGTCCACACGTACGTGCGGAAACTACTGCGACGTTGGCCTCGTTAGCAGATGCAACCACTACCACTACTACAACTCATACGACTGCTGATGTGGAGTTGTCTGCTGTGTGCTGTGTGTCGCGGCAACCGTTGCTGTGCCACTGTCGTCGCGTGCCGTCGTTGTCATGATGTGCACGCGCACGCAGAAGAAGGACGATATGCACACACACACACACACACACACACACACACACACACACACACACACACACACAACACATGCGTGTGACCGTGCACATACTCCTGCTATCGTAGCCTGCTGTTCATTCTTGTCTTTGTTTTTTGTCGCTACTGCACTCGGACACGCTACTGCGCATGTATACGTGTGCGTTTGCGTTGCAGTTGTGACTTGTTGTGGTACCGCTGCACACACACATACATACATACGATGTTTTTATTATGTGCATGTGTTGCATGCACCACAGTTTGCTGTTGTTGTTGTTGTTGTTGCGCGCACGCGTCTTGCATTGTCATTGCATATATATATATATTCTTGTGTGTACGTTTCTTTTCTGCACACAGTGCATGTAGTGCGAGCGCGTTTGCGCGCTGATGCACAAGACGGCCCCACTGCGTGCAGTCTCCACATGCCTCGCGGACACGGGCCGTCGTGGTGCTGCACCGGTCGAGGTGGCTGTGCAGCTCTTTCAGCGTCGACTACGCGCAGCGGCCGATAGCGTGTCGCACTACCGCGTGGCCCGTGTGCACGCGGCGGCGGCGGCCTGCATGCGCACTTGCCTCGTCCACGGCAGCGCGCGCGATGCATTTGACGTGTACGTTGACTATTGCAGCGCTGGCTTGCTGTTGTCGCCTGTGCGTGCGCATGTCGAGGACGGCAGCAGCAGCGACGACGCTACTACAACCGCACCATTGCCGTTAACGCCAATATCGCTACGACGTGACACACGATGCGCACATGGCGACTGTGCGTGTCGCAGCGCGCTGCCGCCTGTGCAATCGCAATCTTGTCTTGACGCACGTGCAGCGCGTAAGGGTCAGTGCCGTCAGGCAAACAAGAGCAATGACATGGGTGGCGACGAGAGCGCAGCCGCGACGCCATGCGCCACACGCGACGCGTTGTCGTCCATGACAGCACAAGCGCACAGTATGAGCCTGCTCGCGTTGCAGGCGCTACAGTTGTTGCCAGATCGTGTACATCAGCACCGCGCTGTCATGCAACTGCTCGCGTGTGAGGATTGTGCAGAGGACGCGACAGAGACGCGTGTGCGTGCGAGTGGTGTCGTGACCGACGACAGCAGCCATGGCGCACACAATCGTCCTTACAAGGCGACCGCAAACGTCGCAACACGTGTAGACGCGAGGGCAATGACGACGACGACACTGTCGCCGTCATCGAAGGCGCCGCAGGCGCCGCTGAGCAGGCCGGCGATGGCGGCCGCGCAGTGTCGTGTTCGCGTGCTGCAGCGACTGCACGTGCTGCACTGTGCGCGTCTGCTTACAGCACCGCTGGGGTGCTGCTACGCGCTTGCCGAGTTGCAGCACGTCGTGGCGAGTGACGATGTGCGGCGCCACGCCGATGCTGCGCTGCTCGTGCGACTGTCGACGACGATACTGCACGCTCAGTACATGCTTGACGCCATGTCACCGCGACGTGGACGTGACGTGACGACTGACATTAGCACGACGAACACTGCTAATGCTGCAGTAGGCGTATGTCGCGATGATGACGACGACAATGACGATGGCGATGACACGAAGGGCACCGAAACACATGGTGCGCGTGTTGACGCGCGCGAGCTTGTTACGTCCACAACACCACACGGGCGGCGTCCTGTGCACGCACGCGCAACGCCCTCGCACGGTACCTCCTTGCTGACTGTTGCACAACACGAGCAACTACAGTGCATCAAGAACGACGTTTGTGCCGCTGCCGCCTACGACGACGACAACATGGCACGTGGCAGCACACTGGGGCGTGTACTGCGCACACTTGTGATGTGTGCACCGCAGTGGGATGCGCTGCTACTGCGTCGCGCTGCTCTGACGGTGCTGCAATTGGGCGATGCGCAGCACGCTGTAGTGCCATGTGCACCCGACAAGGCCACGCGCTACCACAGTCACCATGGCGTGCTGATGCTGCAGCTGCACGATGAGGTGGCCGCGGACGCGGTGCGTGGTGGCAGCTGCCGTCGCCATCGCCGTGCCTGTCAGTGCGCGTCGCCTCCGCACACGCGCGCCGGTCGTCACAGCAACAAGGACCGTGGCGTGTGTTTGTGGGCGGACAAGGCCGACGAGGTGTTCGCGCCAACGCGTGCGCTGCCGACGCACACGGCACGCGCAGCAGCCACGCTGCGTGTTGAGCAGCGCATGCTGCGGCGCACGCGTCACGACGTGGTCGTGCCCGACAGCGACTTTGTCATGACGCACTTTGATCAGCTGCGCCGCCTCGCGCGACACCGTGAGGTGGTCGTCACACACGGCGTGCTGCTCGATCTTGTTGACGTGGCCGCGAGTGGGTGCCGTGCGCGCCGCTTCCGCGCCCGCGCCGTCTTGTCTGCGCTCATGCACGCCACCACCACCACCACTACCGTCGGTCGTGTGCGCCATGACGCCGCACACGTGGCCGCGAATACGGCAACGCCACTACTGCCGTTGTTGTCCTCGTCGACGCGTGTGGCCTGTGCGTCGTCTGCGGCGTTGCTACGACGCTGTACGGCGAGGCGCTTATGGTCGCACAAGGCACCACATGTGTGCAACGGCAACGGTGACGACGGTGGCGACGGTCGGCACATGCAGAGCAGCAGCAGCAGCAGCAGCAGTGGCGATAGCGGTTGCGAGGGTGGTGATAGTGGTGGCGTAACATTGCTAGGCTTGCAAGACGAGCTTGCGCTGCTCGCGCTGGCGCGCAAGTCGGCGCGCGTGTGCGGTGGCTCGCGTCGGGCTACCGTTGATGCGTGCGAAGGCGACGGACGTGCGTACTGTTGTGCGTGCTCGGTTGTGCTGATGACGGCGCAGCTGCGCTGCATGCTTGCCTGCCATGATGCACAAACGTCGCTGCTCACACACAGTCGTGGTGGTGTTGGCCAGCGATGGTGTGCAAATGGCGCGGACGACAACGATGACGACGACGGGGACGATGTCGGCGGTCATGCGCATCGGCAACAAGGCCGCGGTCAACATGCTGCAGCCGTGGCATCGTCGCTACCGTCGTGCGTGTTGCTTGCGACGACCACACCGCTGACACGTCGCCTGGCATACATGGCCGGCGTCGCCATGTACCCACCCGTCAGTGCACACGGCTGGTGAAGCAGCGACGCGTGTGTGTGTGTGTGTGTTTTCGTGTCGTTGCACAAGGCGTAATTACAGTACAGACACACACACACACACACACACACACACACACACACACACATTTGCATTTGTGCATAGTCGCGTGCATGTATACACATGTAGACATGTGCGTGTGTGCTTGCTTGTGGGCTGACTGTGTGCGTACGCACCGACACCACAAGACGATCGATGGCAAGCGCTGCTTCTCTCGCTGACACGCGTCCCATGATGGGGCCACGAGTGTTGCCGTGTTGTCTCTATGCTCACTTTCACCTTATCGTGTACATGGCATGCATGCGGCTGTACATACGCGCACGCATATACACTCACTTTTGTGTGTGTGTGTGTGTGTGTGTGTGTGTGTGTGTGTGTGTGTGTGTGTCGATATGTACACTAATGATCATGCCCTACCGTTGCCTTGTCGTGTATTGTCATCATCCACGCGCGCATACACATACACATACACATGTATGTACACATACACAGGAACACGCTCCGCCGATCGTACACACACGCACACGCACACACACACACACATATATCTATTATTATATCGATACAAGTAGACGGTAGTAGCGCGTGTTTGTTTTTTTTTGACAACGAGCATGTTTTGCCGCACTGCTCTACGCGCACTTTGTGCGACTCGCGTCCGCTATGTGACAATCTTTGTCAAGCAGTTGGAGTGCAACACACCCGTGACGCATAAGGACAGACCGGTCAACTCGTGGTCGGATGAGTTTCTCAAGCCGCCACAGTCCAAGGAGATGACCATGCAACATGGTCGCTACGCCAAGTACTCGGACCCGGCGCTGTGTGATGTAGACACATCAGAGGAGGTGGTGCTGAACACGTACCCTCAAGGGGCACCCGAGGGCCGCATCGAGGCGACGGCGGGTGTCGCACTCAAGGACTTTGACGCAAACATGTGGGACGAGAAGTTCTTTCGCAAGCACATTCTGAAGCCAAAGCTGCCTGATGCGCTGGAGGATCGTGTGCGCGTGATGGACTATGCACTCAACTCGTGCCTGCTCGGCTTCGTCATTCTCGCTGCGCGCTACGCTGTCTTGCCACTGTGGTACGTTGGCCAGCCAGCCATGTCAATGGTTGGCCAGATGAACATTGAAGCCGAGGTGGGCGAGCTTGACGAGCGTGAGTGCAAGACGCTGGTGTGGCGTGGCAAGCCGGTGTTTGTCTACCGCCGCTCCGAGCGGCAACTGAAGGAAGTCGAGGAGACACCAATGTCCGCGCTGAAGCACCCCGAGACGGACGAGGCCCGCTTCCCTGATCAGCGCGACAAGGCTGTAGTTATTGCCATTTGCACGCACCTTGGCTGTGTGCCAATCCCCAACGAGGGCCTCTTCAACGGTTTCTTTTGCCCATGTCATGGCAGCCATTATGACGCGTCAGGGCGCATTCGTCAAGGGCCCGCGCCGCTGAACCTTGAGGTGCCACCGTACAAATGGCTTGACGACCAAACTGTATACCTGGGCAAGGCGTAGTCGTCGCGTACACGTGTATACACACACAAACACACACACGCACGCACGCACGCACAAACACAGAGAGAGAGAGACGCCGTTGCCGACAACAAGGGCAATGCTATGTCGTGTCTGCCTTTTCTGTCGTCTGTGTGTGTGTGTGTATGTACACGTTCACGCGTGTGACGCGTGACGCAGGGTAGCAGGTAAGCTTACAGTTGATGTGACAGTGCTGTACATTTGTAGTAGTAGAAGTAGCATTAGCGATGCTGAGGGTGGTGGTGCGTTTCCGAGTTTGCGTCCAGGTACGTACGTGCATGTGTGTGTATACATGCCTTTGTGTATGTATGTGTGTTTCTGCATCATGGTAGCATTGGGCGCAACGCTGACGCGACGTTGTGCGCACATTGTCACACTTAGCGCTTACGTCATACATGTTTGCATTGCCAAGGAGTACGACAATTGTACACACACACACACACACATACATTTACACATGTATGCATACATACATATGCATGTTCACTGCAGTAGGCGCGCAAACAGGACTGTTACGTAGCGTAACGATGTACTATGTCGCACGTATACACATTGGCGGTATGAAGGAGCTAATAAACATATGCGTGCAGACAGACACACATGCGTTGCTTGTCTGTGTGCGTGTGCGGTGGTGACTGTGTGTGCCTGTTTGTTTATCATTGTTGTTTGTTTACAAGTTGTCGTGTGCAATCTTGTACATCGACGCACATTCACACATAGATAAACTGATAAACAGGTGTATATATACACACACACACACACACACAAACGTTAGAGACATTAGTCTGCATAGGTGCGCGCAACAGACGCGACAAAACAAAGCGGCACTCCCACCCGTTGCTGTACTTGCAAGCAGAGCACGAGGCGTGCGCTGTGTGAGTACGTGTGTGTGAGTGTGCGTGTATGTAGAATGCAATCACGAGACACCAGACCATTCCCGCACATGCGGAAGCGGCAGCGCGATGGCGGGAGCGACGACGACGACGATGACGATGGAGCAGCGCTGTTGCACACTGATTACCACGTTTCGCCGCGGCAGTGTCGTTACGCGACGAGTAGTGCTTGTTGCACTGATGTGCACGACATTGACGAAGATGATACCGATGATGTGCCACTGCTTGTACACGACACGGCGCACCCGGACTGGCCTTGTCGCCTGCGCGGCGCCGCCGCAAAGGCCACACGTGCACTGCAGCTGCACGCGAACGTGAGTGGGCGTGCACAGATGCAGCGCAATGACGAGGATGCAAACAGCTGTGACACGAAAACGACGATACGTCATGATACTGCAGAAGCACGTGCGCGCGTTGTCGCGCACACGCGTGCGGTGCTTATTGATCTGCTTTGCGGCCACACGGGTCGACGCTTGCGTTTTTACTTTCACCCATCTGTGACGTATGCGTGGCATGCGCTCGGCCAACACACAACGACTGAACGCGACGGTGTCACGTGCGCCGCGTCAGCAGCGCGTCAGCGTGTGTGCTGTAGCGGTGCGGCACACGTTTGCGCCGCTGGCGCTGACCATAGCAGCGGTGCACACTGCCAGGTGACGCACGAGACAGTCTATGCAGTGCATGAACAAGTGCGTGGGGCAGTCGTGCATGTGTCAAACAACGCCACGTGTTTATGCCCGCCGACGCTGCAGACGTCGCCAAGGCTACCGCAACAGATGCATGCTACACAGTATGCACGTCACGCTTATGCCGCGTGCAACAGCCCTACCACGTCATCTTGCGAGGACAATGGTGGCGACAAGCGTGACGTCAGCCGTGACGCAGCGCCTACGACAATGACTGCGTGTGACTACTACTATGAGCTTGCGCACACGTCACACATTACCGCCACTGTGCCACCGCGCCTGTGCGCCTGTGCGCGTTGTCTTGTCCATGACATGAATGACCACGTGGTCGCCATGTTGACGGAATGTTTGCTAAGATGCTGTGCCGAGCAGGCAATGCTCACGCGTGGCAACGCGTACGCGTTCCTCTACCAAGGTCAGCACCTACGCACAGCGGCAGCCCAGAGACGACTGTGCGCGGACGTACTAAACAACTGCCTACTGTCAAGCTGCTGTATGGGCAACCAACCGTGTCAAGGTACAGACTGCACCAAAGATCATAACACTATCATGTGCGTTGACGGTGACGGTCACGACAGCTTTACAGACGCTGCACAACCACTGACCCTCTGTGTATGGCGCACGTGCTAGATACCTTGCATCGGGCTGTGCCTTGTCACACTTATCTGTAACCAGTCTCGCTTTTTCGGCACCTTGTTGTATCACTGCGTGTGTGTACGCATGCATACACAAGAAAATCTCGACTGTGTAACACGTATTGCACGCTACTGTGACGACATTATTGTGCATGTGCGTTGTAAACGTCAACGTGACAACACTTATTCTATCTATCCATCCATGTATGTGTGTGTGTGTGAGGAGGGGGGGGGGTGCTCTGCAACAGCGAAGACAAACAGGTGTGCCTTACTGCGTTGTTCACAATACAAATCTGTTGAGCCCAGACGTGTGCGCCATCAGTACACGTCGCACTTTACACATACACGTACACATATACGTATACATACACACACACACACAAAAAGCATATAAACATAAAAAACATATACCGTGTGTATTTGTGTGTGTGTGTGTGTGTGCATACGATAAAGGCACACTAGTGTCTGCGTGTGCACGACACGACCGCAAGGCGACCAATTCAATTTCAGGAACACACACTTGTCGTTACGTGACTGCATACCTGCGCAGTCACCCACAAACAAACAAATTGAGCCACAAGTACATACGTGTTTACCTTGTTCGGCGCAGCGTACGTGATGTCACGCAACGTTCATGAGCATATTGCACACACACGTCCTCACGTCGCGCGCGAACGCTTCGAGGTAGATCAGTATGTCCGCGTACAGCTAGCGAATGGTCGTGTCGCCATTGGTGTTGTTGTGTCGACGGACGCAGCTAACGACAGCGTTACTGTGACGACGCGCCACGGCTATGACGTGACGGTGCGCCAGAGCGCGGTGCGGCGTGCGTTCCTCCTTGTGCTTGACCTCAACGGTGTTCTTGGGGCACGTCGTCGTGGCAGCTTTGTTCTGCGGCCACATGTGCAAGACTTTGTCAAGTATGTCCTCGACAACTTTGTTGTGGCGGTGTGGACGAGCGGCCTCGAGCGCTCGTGCAGTCCCATTATTGACACTGTCTTTGGCAATAGTCGCGAGCGCCTACTTTTTACGCTATACCGCGACGCGTGCACCAGTCGAAGCACGCCTAGTAACCCCTACGGAACGGTGAAAAACCTACAACGAATTTTTGACAACTACCCACAAAGCTTTCACAGTGTCAACACAATCATCATTGATGACTCACCTGACAAATGCTCACATCCTGACATTGCCCTGTGTCCGACACCGTTTCGTGATGCAGACACACAGCAGAACGATGACGCTCTGTTGCACGTCATGCGCATCCTCGATGAAGTGCTGAAAAATGACTCGCATGCACCAATCATATGCGCAACGCCAGCACAAGCGCAAGGGCTAGGCGAAGGCACGGCGTTGTGTGATGGCAGTATTGGTAGCAACGCTGGCGGCGACAAATACGTCGACAAGAACGCGGACCATAGACACGTGCGTGTGGCACGTCCATGACGCACGCGTAAGATATACACACACACTGCGACGACGTCATCTGCGCTACAGCAGCTGACAATACCACAATGTAGCGGCAAAGACAGTGCATTAAACATGCTGGTCACCCTACAAACCTCACACACATATATATATATATATATATATATATATATATATACATGCGTGCCTAAGCAGTCAAAAAATAAAATATTGTGCGCTTACAACAACATGTTACAATGTATTTTGCAAAATTTATACTATAATAAAAAAAGCTATGCAACGTTAAAAAACAGCTTTAACTAAAACAAAACTCATACACAAACACACAAACACACACACACACACATACACACATATACTCATTTGTGTCTACGTCAGCATGGCACAAGTCCGTTGTGCGTGTGTGTCCCCGTGTGACGTCGTGCAGTGCTTGTGACGAGCCGGCGGTGGCAGCGTCAGCTGCAGGGAAGCAGCTAACGTACGCACGACATGCAGCAAATGCAGCCAAGCAGTCATGTGTTGATGCGGCGCTGTGGCAAGCGAGTGCAGCGTGTTGCGCGCACTGCGGCGGTGAGGCTGAACAAGCGCGGCG
>JAKVQF020000819.1:0-40594 GCA_023091115.2 Trypanosomatidae sp. Fi-14 | reverse complement strand
AACACGCTGCACTCGCTTGCCACAGCGCCGCATCAACACATGACTGCTTGGCTGCGTTTGCTGCATGTCGTGCGTACGCTAGCTGCGTTCCTGCCGCTGCCACCCTTGACTCGTCACAAGCACTACACGACGTCACACGGGCACACACACGCGCACAACGGACTTAGGCAATGCTGATGTAGACACAAATGTGTGTGTGTGTGTGTGTATGTATGTGTGTGTGTGTGTTTGTGTGTTGGTAATTGCAGTAGCGTATTGCAGTTGTAAACATTTGCTGTTAAACAGTGTGTTTGTTATTTGCATAGATTTGATTTTGCAAATGTTACTTAGATTTGTATGAGCGTTGCTCACTCGTGCTCGTGCGCAACGGCTTCTCTCGTGTTGCTGCTTTTACGCACGGCGGTACCGTGTGGTTTGTTTTTATTTGTAATTTTGTGTGTGTGTGTCTTGTTGCAGTGTGAATGTCATGAGTGCGCTTCTGTGTTTTTGTGGTGTTTGAGTTGCTTCTTTGCAGACACAATTACATCGACACGCCGTCATGGGCGCATTAGTTGCTGTTGCATGAGTTACGCTTGTTTGTTTTAGTCGTAGTCTAGTGCGACTATTATTTTTCCACACTCTCTGCTTTTTTACATTTTTTGGTGAGAGAGAGCGCGTGTGTGTGTGTGTGTGTGTGTGTGTGTGTGTGTGTGTCTAACGCACATGTGTGTTTACTTGCTATCTTTGTTTGCCTTGGCTAATCTCATGTAAAAGTTTTGTATGTGTTGCAGCGCTTCATCAATCGAGTCTGTGAAGCATAACGAGTCTATTTCACCCTGCGAGACGACGCCATAGTCTGCCAGTGCTTGCCAGTTGATCGCGGTTTGCCAAAATTGTTTGCAAAGGAGAACAATTGGCATGTTTGGTATCTTGCGCGTCTGCCGCAAAGTGAGAAGCTCAAATGTTTCATCGAGTGTGCCAAAGCCACCAGGGGCGACCACGATTGCCCTGCATGAGTACATCATCCAGTACTTACGCGTGAAAAAGTAATGGAATGTGAAAGCGAGTCCGTTCGAGACGTATTGGTTCAGTCCCTTTTCGAATGGCAGGGATATGCCCATGCCTATGGTCTTGGCATCAGTGACGCTGGCCGCCCCCTTGTTTGCCGCTTCCATAAATCCTGGACCACCACCCGTGGTGACGACAAAGTCATGGCACCGCGCACGGTACTCGTTCGCCGATTCCTCGTCGTCGGGCGCGCGAAGGCCAAAGTAATCGGGCATGAACTCGAACGATCGCTGTATAATTTCGCGATTTTGCTGCGCAAATTGTGCAATGCGTCGCGCAAGCTCCTCGGCAACGTCCACCCATGGACACATCCACTTCGTCTGCTGCAAGCGCGTAAGCTCATTGTCAAGCTTGCTCCGCTCCGCGTCGTCCATGGACGCGTCGCGGCGCTCGCGCAGACGTGTGTGTGTGACGTCGTACTGTGCACGACTCATAGACCGTGCACTGCCAAAGAAGAGCACCGTCGACCGTATGTAGTGATGGCGCAAGCGCTGCTTAGGCTCTTCAAATTCGCAGATGACGCGCACAAGACGGCCATCGTAAGAGCCAAGGAAGGCGTCGTTGCGGTATGACTTTACCACAGGCTGCACCATCGCCGTCGCCCCCTCGTGCTCGTCCTCTACTCTCTGTACATAAGGCGATGCCATCGCCGACACATCAGGCGACTGCAACACGGCATCGTCGTTTTGCTCACTCGGCGATGTACGCTCTGCAAACATGGCGTGCTTGTCAGCGCTCATATGTTTCTCGTGTATGTGTGTGTGTGTGCTTGTGTGTGTGTGTGTGTGTGTGTGCGCGCTTGTGTATGTGTGTCGAGAGCAACATGAATTTTGACAGTGCTGTCACGTTACGCGTGGTGCGTAAAGGCGGTGTCAGTCAATTGCCGCACCTGCACAGTTTAGATTCGCTAAGATGATTATATACTGACACAGAGAAACGCACTGTTCGTTTGTGGTGGTGGTGTATCTTGTCTTGATCGTAACTAAAACTTGTAAACCTGCTCCTCGCTGTAACCGAGGTCGTGCAGCAACCCGCGTAGCGGTCCCTGCTGTGGCGGCTTGCCACTCTCATACTGCTTGTCTCCACACACAGCATCCATCATAGCTGGCGGTCCGCATACGAGAATCTTTGCTTGTCGCTCACTTGGTGGCGGCATGAAGGTAGACAGCATTGCGGCATTCACATAGCCCACTCCGCCGAGCCATCGTGGCGGCACCTTGAGCAGTGTAAGATACATGTGAAAGTTGTCGTGCGTCTTTTGCAACTGTGTCAACTCACTCGCAAGCAAAATGTCGTCGCGTTCATTGTTGGCGTAAATGAGTGATATGCGCGTCTTGTCTGTGCGGTTGTCAACAATGGCGCGTATGAGCTGATACATGGGTGCAATGCCAGTACCGCCTGCAATCATGCCCACGTGCTTCCACATGTTCGCCCTGTACGCGAGCTTGTCAAAGGGCCCCTTGATGAGCAGCTGCTCACCCGGCTGCATGGTGAACAAGTGGTTACCCATTCTGCTCCTCGGGTACTTCTTCACAATCAGCTCAAAGTGGCCCTTTGTGTTGTTGGGCGAAATGGGCGTGTACGGCCGCACCACCTCAGTGCCTTCGGCGTCAATGTACTTTGCAAGAACACACGACGCCACCGGCATCACAAACGCCTCGTCGGCGCTGTCGAGGGCAAAGTAAAAGCGTCGCGTGTCATGCGACTCGTAGCGCGACGACAGCAACGTGTACGGCTTGAATGCGTCAGGGGTAAACGTGTGCTGCCGCTGCTTACCGACGGCGACACTGCCTCGGCCATTGGCGGCGCAGGCGACTTCCAGGCGTTGTCCATGGTCTCCGCACAAGTATCGCGGCCACGCACTTCCACACACAAGGCCTGCACACAATGAGATTGCAAAACGCATTGCTACGCTGAGTAGTCGCGCGTCACTCACTCACACGCTCTCACTCTCACTCCGTCTGTATGTGTGTGTGTGTGTGTGAACAAAAACAATGGTTACCTTGACGACAGCGCAAGATGATGAACACATGCACACAAGCGCACACAATGTCAATCTGTTGTTGATTATTATGTAATGTGATGTGATGTGATGTGATGTGATGTGTGTGTGTGTGTACAGGTTGTTTTCCTACGCAAGGAGCGACAAGATGATGCGCCATGGCATGTTTGTGTCAGCAATGCTATTGTAGTATGTGGCAATCAGTCCCACCCTACCTACGTCCTGCTCATCCGCCGCGCGCAACAAGTCGACGACGGTGCGCCGCTGTACAATGCCTTGATCGTACCAGCGGTGCACAATGTGTCGCAGTACGGTCAACTCGTCAACAGCGTTGGCCGTATGCGGCGTGTCGACGGCGGTCGCGGCGGCGGCGGCGGCTGTCAGTGTTGTCATCGCACACAGGCGTGCCGGCATTGCTTCGGTAAAGAACAACACAAGCTCCATCACCGCCGCCGCCTCGTACACGGCACCGCGACGACAGCGCAACAGCTGCGCCACCACAGCATCGACGCACCGATGTGCGCACCACCCACACACGCCAGCATCATCATCCCCAGGTGCACCGGCGGCCCATGCGACGCTTGACGCGGCAAGCAACGCACACACAATCTTCATGAGCAACATCACTTGCCACACACACGCCGCATGGCCATCATCGTCCTGGCATGTGCAGCCGTCGTCACCATGTACACTCGCTCGCGGCACCTCGCCAGCACGGCCCACCGCCTCACCGTGCGCACGACTGCTGCTTACGTTGCCGGCCGTGTACGCGGCGAGTGCCGCTTGTGCAGCGTACGCCATCCACCGCTGCTCGCTCGTCGTCTTGCTGAGCTCGTGCGCACAGAGCTGGCAGAACAACGCCACCTCAGCGTCCGCGGCGACGTCATGGGAGGCATGTTGCAGCAACAAGGACAGTAAAGCATGCCCATGCTGTTTCTGTTGCTGCCGTCGCTGCAGCAGCAGCTGCTGCTCTTGTTGTGGTCGTGGTGGCGCCTGTGCATGCACGCGGCGTTGCTCGTGTTGTCGTTGCATTTCCGTCAGCAAGAGAGGCTGTGGTGGCAGGCTGCCTGCGGACGGCAATGACAGCCATGTGCACGCATACGCGTTTGCGGCAGCCGCCTCGGCGGCTGTGGCTGTCGCCGTTGCACTGCCGATGCTGTACGGCTGCCAGCGATACATGGAGCCGACCGCTGCCGTGTGTGGTGACGCTGTCAGTGTCGGTGCTGCTGCTGCCGCCGCTGCTACTGACGCCGCCGACTCGGCAGCGTATACTGCTCTTGCCGATGCTAGCGCAGAGAGGTGATGTGCGGTGGCGTGCTGCAGCGCTGTTGTTGTTGTTGCTGCTGGTGGTGGTGGTTGTGTGTATGTTTGTTGCCCTGTCAACATCGTCAGAGGTGTTGCTCGACACGGATGCACCGCCTGCGGGCTGTGGCAGGCAAACGACCAGGCAGATGAGAGTGACATGGGCGGTGGCGATGGCGTCGGCGACGATGTGTACATGCGGCGCAGCAGCGGCGTCGTCGACAGCGAGGACGACGACGCCGACGGCGTGAGAGAGTCGCACGCGATATTGCTGCCGCTGCCGCTGCCGCTGCCGCTGCCGTCAGCCGCTTGCGCAGCAGCGCTGCATGTGGCCAACAGCGACGGCAATAGTCGTACACGATGGCACAAAACAATGCGCAGCTGTTCGCGCATGTCAACGTGGTCGCGTGTGCGGCAGCTGCACAAACACGAAGCGCCGTCGCCGTCGCAGCAGCAACAACAGCAACAGCAACAGCCGCCATCGCCGCGACGCAGGTGCGCTTGTGCTGTGAGCACACACTGCGCAAAGGCCCACACACGCGCATACGCACGGCGAGCAACGAGTTGGTGCAGCACAACATTGCACAACCCCATGTGCAAGACGGCATGTACGCCGGCGCGATGGACGCGTGCACACCGCGGCAGTGACGCGGACGAGGACCACGTCACACTCGACAGCTGTGTCGACGTTTGTGACGCCGACACTGCGTGCCGCTGTTGTTGTTGTTGTTGTTGTTGTTGTTGTTGTTGCGGCCAGTCATGCTGCGTCGCGTCGTCCTCGCGGCTGTCGACGTAGCTGCAGCGTATCATGTGCACAACATTGTCAAGCATGCGTGGACAACGCTCCTGCGCGTCACTCATTACATCACAACGCAACCACTCGAGCAGCGTTGTCAGCACATGCACAGCGGAGGCTGCGGGCGACGACGACAACGACGACGACGACGATAGTAACAGCACAGCAAGCAGGTCACTCATGCGGCGTCGCTCGACAACGTGTGCCGTTGTCATGACGGCATATCGCAGCCACCAGGTTAAGCACCACACGCGACACGACAGCGTCATGGCACGCCAACAGCGCCTCAGCGTCACTTCGCCCTCCGCGTGTGCGACACAAAGGCGACGCATGAGCTGCAGTGCAACAAGACGCATGTCTACCCGTGCGCCACACCCCGCTCCGCCACCGTGCCTGCGTGTCGCAGACAACAACAACGATGATGACAACGACGACGATGATGATGACAACGATGACGACGACGGCGACGACGATGACGAGGACGACGACGAATGTGCAGATGTGTGCGTGCTGACCGCCCTTGTCGGCGGTGCCGGCAAGAGCACTGCGACAGTCGTGTGGTGTGGTGATGTTGCCATGGCAGACGCCGAGGGCGCAACGTCGACGTCAGCAGTGACAGCCGCGGGCGGGCGTGACGTGGCCAGGCCGTCGTCACCACCTTGTCGCGCACCGTGACGATGCCCGCGTGCTCGCCGTGTTGCACGAGTCGTCGTCTTCTTGTTGTTGTTGTCGTCCGTGCTGCTACTGCTGTCCTTGTGACTGCTATGCGCCCTCGCCGTTGTTGTTGTTGTTGTGCTGCTGCTGTTGTTCAGAACAGGACTACCGCGGCCGCTGCGCACAGACGTCAAACGACAACCACCACCACCACCACCATCAGCAGCAGCAACATCAGACGATGACGACGATGACGATGACGACGTAGCAGCAGCAGTCGTGATCACCGTCATTTGTGTCGTCGTCGCAAACACGGCAGCGACGCGATCTGCCACCGAAGTCGCGCTCTTGTACATCTCCGCACGCGACAACGACGCCGTCGACTGCGCGTGTTCGCGCTGCTGCTGCTCCTGCCGCTGCCGCTGCTGCTGCTGCTGCTGTTGCTGCTCCTCGTGTCGCGCCGCACGCACGGCACGTGACGTGGCCCACCTGTGCTTCACATTGAGGTCGGCGACGTCCATCATGAGGAAGCGTATGCGCGGCCGCGGGTGTGACTGCGCGATGCGCGTCGCCAACCACAGCGACCGCGCGACGGCGCGTGGCTGCTGCGTGTGCAGCGTCGCCGCCGCCGTCGTCAGCAGCAGCGCGAACGCCTCAAAAAGATAGTCCGCGTGTCGCAGCGGCGCCGCCGCGTCGTAGCCGTCGAGCAGGACACGCAGCAGCGCCGCGACGGTGGCGCTGTCGAGCAGGCCAACGTTGTACAGCTCAGCGGCGAACTTCGTCGTGCCGAGCAGCCGTCGCTTTGCACACGCGCGGCGCAGCTCGACGGCGTCGACGCTGCCGCCGTCGTCACCGCTCACGTGCGCGTCGTCGTCGTCGTCGTGCTCGTCGTCATCATCGTAGTTGTTGTTGTTGTTGTCGTCATTGTATTTGTTGTTGTTGTCGTCGTTGTCGTTGTTGTCGTGGCGAGAAGAGGTGCACGCACGACGACACACGACGGCCGCTGCTGCTGCCGTCGCCGCCGTAGCATCAACAACTGTAGCTGTAGTGGCAGGGGCAGTCGTAACAGCAACAACATCCTCGCCACACAGTATGTCGCCTTCATGCGACTGTGCCACCGTCGTCGTCGCCGTCGTCGCAGCATCAGCAGCACACAACGCCGCCGCACGCGCGGCACGGCGCAGCGATTGCCGCATTTGTGTTGCACAACACTGCACAAGCCGAGTGTGCAGTCGCGTGCTCAGCGTCTGTGCGTGCCGCGTTGCCGCCGCTGTGCTGCTGCTGCTGCTGCTGCTGCACAACACGTGCAGCAGACGCGCGTACAGATCGCTGTACGACGGCTCCGCGACTGCCTTCTCACAGAACACCACCGCCACCTCATGCAGCTCGACGTCGTCCGCGCCGTGCAGTGGCAGCTGCTGCAGTTCGTGCAACAACGCCGCAAACTTCTGCCCCGTCACGCGGCTCAGCACAGACAACACCTTGTGGTGTAGCGCGCGAGCGGGCCGTCGTGTCGCGCAGCGGCCACGCAGCCTCGTGCCCATGACACTGCGCGTCACGTCGCCTTGTTCACTCTTGTCCGTGTTGCTGCCGTTGTTGTTCTCCTTGTTGCTGTCCTTGTCCGTGTTGTGCGTGTCGTTGTCCTTTGCGTGCTCTTCGGTAAGCAGTCGCAGATGCACAGGCACAGGCAAGTGAGGCGCGTGTGCGTAGCTGTGTACACACCACCGCAACACACCATACGGCGTGTGTGCAGCATCGCCGCGGCTGCTTAGGCACGCGTCGAGCGTGTACGCACCACGCCGAGCAGGCGACGACGACGACGACGACGACACCGACGACCGCGTACACGGCGAAGGCGATGCAGAGTGTGACGGTGGTGACGGCGTCACTGCGCGCAGCAACAGCGGCGCGTCGTTGCGTGGTGGCGCCGCTGCAACATCACGTGTGTTGCCCTTGCTGTGGTCAGTGTCTGCCGGCCTCACCATCATCGTCGTAGTCGTGTTGTTGTTGTTGTTGTTGTTGTGGACGTACGCTCGTTGCCATGGCTGTGCTGCCATGGCTAAGGACGATGGTGGAGGTGGTAACACACGCATGTATGGTGGCGGTCGGAAGGGCGACGTCACGGCAACGTCGCCATCGAGCCACGCCATGTCTACAAGCGAATGCGCACGTGTTACGTCAACGAACGTGTGTGTGTGTGTGTGTGTATGCTTTGTATACACTTGTCAACTAACGTAAACAACACACACACAGAGAGAGAGAGAGAGAGAAAGAGGGTGGTAAGTGAGAGTAACAGGAAGAGTAACAACGCGTGAGAAGCGAGTCGAGTAGAAGGACAGAGGGCGAAAGAGAGAGAGAGAGAGAGCGAAGGGAGGAGGCGATGGAAGAGCGACGATATATAACCTGTATATATATATAAGACAACGGTACACGATACGCGACGCAGAAAGAAGTGTCGACGTGTGCGTAAACAATACGAACAAACAGCAAAACAAATTGTGTGTCAGTGTGCCTCTGTGTGTGTGTGTACCTCTGTGTATGTGTGTGTGTGTGTGTGTGTGTGTGTGTGNGTGTGTGTGTGTGTGTGTGTGTGTGTGTGTGTGTGTGTGTGTGTGTGTGTCTGTGTGTGTGTGTGTGTGTGTGTGTGTGTGTGTGTGTGTGTGTGCCTCTGTGTATGTGTGTGTGTGTGTGTGTGTGTGTGTGTGTACACAAGACACGGTGAGTTGCACAAACGCAAGGTAACGGACGTCAGTAGCGACGACAACGACAGTGCACGACGGCAGATGTCACACGAGCGACTGCGTACAGGGTAAACGTCACACGCAAACGTGCACAAGCAACACGACCGACGACCGTAGCACAGCGAGCAAGAGAGAAAGTATATAGACAGATACAGAGGCAAAGAGAGAGAGAGAGAGAGAGTGTGTGTGTGTGCGTGTACACGTGGGCAGTGTACAAGATGCTATGCTACCTGTGTATACCAAGATGTATACACATATACATGTGCGTATGTACGTTGACGCACTCTCTCTCTCTCCTGTATTTGTGTGTTTGTTTTGTATAGTATAGACTACTGCAGCCTAACGTTTTGTGTATGTGTGTGTGCTAATCTGTACACGTATGTGACAACCTACATCATACACAAGACAACATGTCATCGAGCACGCATGGACAACGTATGTATGTGTGTGTGTGTATGTGTGTGTGTGTGTGTGCATGAGTAGTGTACACTAACATACATGTTTGTGCGTCACGTTACCGCATCGCCGACTCGTCGTGCTGCTCGTGTGGTGACGTTGCGGTTGTTTGCTGCTGTTGTTGCGTGCCGCCGAGCGTGACATCGGCACGGTGCAGCGCTGCCGCCACACGCGCACGCAGGCTTGCTAGCGGATCGTGTGCACTCGTCGCAGCAGTGCTGTGTGGCTGCTGCTCTCGTGTCGCTGTCGATGCGGTTGCACTTGTCGTGACGACAGGCGACACGACCGCGCCACACGCCGCCCGCACCGCCTCCTCGCGTGCGCGGGCAATCATCTCCTGCAGCACCTCCTCACTCATCTCACTGCCATCGTCCAGCTGCGTCGTCGTGGTACGGTGCATCTGCCGCGAGTGCCGCGTGTCATCCGCTGTCCTCGACGTCGTTCTTGTCGTGTCGTCGTCGTCGTTGGCGTTGTCCACCTCGTCCTCGTCGTTGTCGTCGTTGTCGTCTTGTTGTGTACGTTTGTGGTCCGTGAACTGCAGCCATTGTGGCCGCAGATTGCGCACATCCAGCGGCGTGTCGCGTGACGGTTGCAGCGCCGCGTGCTGCATCTCCGCATACAACGCCCGCAGCTGACGATTGACGCGGCACATCGCACGACGATGACGTGCACGCGCGAGTGCGTCACGCATGTATGCATTGCCATACGCCCTTGCCGTCATGCCCGGCAGCTGCGAGCCACGCTCGTGCTGCGTCGTCGTCGTTGTGCTGTGATGTTGTGTGGCTGTCGTGTCGCTGCTCGCGGCAGCGGCGGACGGGGTGGCTGCGGCGATGGCGCTGCTGCCGCTTCTGTTGTTGCTGTTGTTGCTGTCGTCACCGCCGCGTACCACTCGCATGGCACACAACGCCGTGTCGAGTGCCGTCATGCGCGCCTGTGCGTTGCGCGTGAGCGCAAAGGGACACACACACCGACTACGAGTGCGATGTGCGCTGACAAGACGAACGTCGGCAGCAGCGGAAGCAGCGGCGTCGTCCGTGTTCTCACCGTCGTCGTCGCCGTCGTCGTCGTCGTCGTTGCCATCTAGTATCGACTGCACACGAGCCTCCTCGCGTGCAGACAGTGCGCTGCTATGGTGCGCTCGTCGCACTCGCCGCCCTCGTCGTCGAGGCGGTGGCAGCGACGACGTTACATCCTCCTCATCCTCGTCATGGCTGCTGCTGTCGGCGTCGTTGTTGCCCTTCTTGCCGTGCAGTTGCGTGACAGTCGGCACCTCGGCCATATGCTCGTCATCGACGTCCGTGTCGTCGTCGACGACGGCGACGCACGTCGTGTCCGTCGTCGCCCTCGCGACGGTCGTCGTCGTCGTCGTTGTCACCGCCGCCGCCTCGTGCGAGGGCGGTGTGACGCACCGTGTCAGCGACGCGTGCGGCTCGCCGGCACATGTCACCTGACACGCCTTCTGTGATGTACGCGACGACGACGACGACGATGATGGCGGCGCAGACGTTTGTGACGGCGTGACGTTCGCCGCGTCCCTCACGTCAGCCGTCACATCGTCGTCACTGCCGCCATCGTCTGCGGCACTGCCGTCATCATCGTTATCGTCATCATCGTTCTCGTCATCGTTGTCGTCATCATTGTTGTCGTCGTCGTCGTTGTCAGGCACAAGCGGTACGCGCAACTGCCGAGCCGCACCCACGTCAATGCGATAGCGCCGTCCCTCCTCATCAACGGCAGTGATGAACGTGTCGATGCGACGCTGCAGCTGCGCCATGTCATGCGCCAGCGACGACGTCGCACCATCACACGAAGAGATGGCAGCCGACGCGGCGACAGCCACCGTCGCCCTCGCACCGGCGGTGCCGCCCTCGCCTTCGTTGTCATCGTCACGTGCACTGCCGCCACCATCGCCGCCATCATCATTGTCGTTGCTGCTGTGCGTTGTGTGCGATGCCTGACGTGTCGAGCGCGTCTGCAGATAGTGCAACACCTCAGCGTCGTGTATCTGTGCAATGTCATCGCTGTTTAGCTTCACGTGCGTGCCGTCTGCGCTAATGCTCAGCGGTCTGCGCAGTATCTTCTCCGCCTGTGCCATCAGTCTGAGCGCTGTAACGGTGTGCTCGTCGTCCTCGTGGACGTCACAGCTGCTCTTGTTCTCGCCATCGCCCTTGTTGTCGTCGTCCTCGTCGTCCTTGTCGTTGTTGCTGTTGCTGTGGTGACTGCGTGCTGGTGAGGAGGGTGGCCGCGACGCGGTTGCGTGCACGTCGTGCCGCGTCGTGTCCGTTGCCTCCGCGGTAACGTTTGCGGCACGCGACATGGCATCGATGACCGCCATCGCGACGTGCCCACACACACACACTGAGAGAGACGAGACAGTGATGAGTGAGTTTCTTGTTACTACATACACGCACTCACAGACAGTGGACAGCACACAAAAACACGCAAACATGCACACACACATGACATGACATGACATGACATTGTGCAGCCAATGTACACAACACACACACACACACATATAGCGCGTAGCTGCATCACACTTGCTCGCTCTTTGCGTGTCGGTGTGCACACATTGTCATGACGACGACGCATCGCCGGGTGGCGTGGTCGCGTCCTCTGCTGCGATGGACGCCGATGCACCCGTGTACCACTGCGCGTCGTCGGTGTAGTCGTGTGCTTGTGCAATGAGCTGTGGCACGCTGTCGTGTTCGCGGTGACGCAGCTGCACCGCGTAGCCGCTGCGGCGTCGCGGACGTGTCGCGGTGCCACTCGTGTCTGCCGCCTCGTCGCCACTGCGCGCCGTCGTCGTCGTTGCGTTACCGTCACTACTACTGCTGTCACTGCCACTGCTGCTGCTGCTCTTGTTGCTCTCGTCACCATCGTCAGCAGCCTCGCCACCCTGCATACTCGCCATCTCCTCCGCGAGCAGCGCCGCCAGCGCGTCCGCCGAGGTCGTCTCACTGCCATCGTCACCGCCACCACCGCCGCTGCTTGCCTCATTGTTATTGTTGCTGCCGTCGTGTGTAATGTACGCCGCGACCGTGTCCCCGTAGCGCGTCGCCGCCGCCTGCTCACGCGCAAGCGTCGTCACGCGATGCGGCGTCAGCTGCTCGCGCTGCAAGTGCGTCAGCACATTCATCACCACCACCGCCTCGCGCATCGTAATGAATCGCCCCGACAGCTTAGCCTCTTCTGCTTGTATGGCCGACACGCGCTTCTTAACAGCCAACTCGTCGTAGAAGAGCTGCAACACGCGCTTCATCGCCGCGTCGTGGGCGACGCCCTGACGCTGCAGATCATAGTAGGCCTTCTCCATCCGGTCGAGCGGCTTGCGGAGCCAGAAGATGTTGTAGTACCGCATCCCCTCCGACGCGAGCAGGCGGCTCTTACGCGCCAGCTCCTCGCGCACCGCGACGCGGGCGGCGTCGAGCTGCGTCGTCGGGTCTTGCGTCGGCTCACTCTCGTTGTGCGGGTTGAGCGTCTTCTCTTGCTGAAAGTTGTTGTTGATGGGCGGGAAGAGGCGGAAGTGGTTGTACCACTCGGGGGGGATGTAGAAGCCGGTGCCAACGAGGCGGCCCATGCGCCGCATCACCTCCCACGGCTCATACTTTTCATTCCACACATCGTAGCGTGGCGCCACGCCCATGTTCTTGGGCATCTTGAACAGACGCCATGACGAGCAACGCATGGCCGCCAACTGTGTCGGTCAGTCTGTCAGTGTGTGTGTGTGTGTGTGTGTGTGTGTGTGTGTGTGTTGCTGTGTCCGTGTCTCTGTGTCCGTGTACTGCTTCGTCGTTGTGTACGTGTCACACAAGTCAATGTACACACACACACAATATACATACACCGGCTCGGTACCGCTACTGTTGTGTGACAAGCATGCAACGCAACATGTACACGTGTCACACGCACACACACGCACAAACAGCCACACGTACAACTTTTTTACATGCACGCGCGCGCACACATGCAAACGTCTAGATGTATGCTGACAGTGCAAATATGGGCAGGGATGACTGTGTGCCCTTCTGTGCATGTGCGCTGTCCTGCACGCACACACACACGTCTTGCCCCTGCTGCACGTGCGCACACCGTGTCTGATGTCAATAGCAAGCAAACATGTGTATACTGTTGCCTTTGCCCCCCTCCCCTCGCCCACCCACCGCGTACACGCATGTGTATATGTGTGTGTGTGTGTGTGGTGTGTGTGTGTATGTATGTGCATGTGTATAGACGCAACATGACGTGTGTGTGCACACACACGTTCCGACCTGCACACGAGCATACATCTATCGTGAAAGTGACAGGTATACACAAAAACACACACACGCCACGGCACACGTGTGCGTGTGTGCATGTGTGTGTGTGTGTGTGTGTGTCTCTCTTAGGGAGGTCGCTACAGCAGGAACTTCTTAATGTCAATCTTCTTCGCCATCCCCTCGACGGCCTTCTTTACGTACGCCGCGTCAATGACACATCGCTCGCCCTTGCGGTCAGGGCCGTCGAAGCTAATCTCCTCGACCACCTTCTCGGTGATCGTGATGAGGCGGCGGGCGCCAATGTTCTGCACCGTCGCGTTAATCTGCGCCGCCATCGCCGCAATCTCCCACAGCGCGTCGTCGGTAAAGACGAGCTCGACGCCCTCCGTCTTCATCATCTCCTTGTGCTGCTCAATGAGGTTGAACTTCGGCTCCGTGATGATGCGGTAAAAGTCGTCCTTTGACAGCGGCTGCAGCTCGACACGGATGGGCAGGCGGCCCTGCAGCTCGGCGAGCATGTCCGATGGCTTGACGCTGTGGAAGGCGCCACTGCAGATGAAGAGTATCTTGTCCGTCTTGATCTGCACATTCGACTGCGTGCTCACCGTCGTGCCCTCGACGAGCGGGAGCAGATCTTGCTGCACGCCCTCCGCCGACGCCTGGTGGCCCTTGTACCCACCCGCGGCCGTCACAATCTTGTCAATCTCGTCAATGACGACAATGCCGTCCTCCTCGCACGCGCGCAGCGCCTCCTTCGACACGTCCTCGGTGTCCATCATCTTGTCCAGCTCCTCCTGCAACACCGCCGGCAGCGCATCCTTGATCTTCATCACCTTCTTCACCGTCTGCGAGCGCTGACTGCCACCCATCATCGAGGGCAGGTCGAGCGAGATGAACACGCCCTCGGCCCCACCCGCCGCCTTTGGCTTCTCCTTCTTCTCCTGCAGCTCGACCATGACCTCGACGTCGTCGAGCGCGCCGCTGCGCAGGTGCTCGCGGAAGCCGTCGGAGACGCCGGCGAGGGCGCGCAGGACGCGGTCCTCGGCCTTCACCTTCGCCGTCTCCTCGTGCTGACGACGTATGTTCAGCTTCGTCTGCGTCAGCGCGGCCTTGTACAAGTCATCAATGATGCTCTCGACGTCACGGCCGTAGAAGCCCACCTCGGTGAACTTGGTCGCCTCCACCTTGACAAAGGGCGCGTCGACCAGCTTCGCCAGCCGCCGCGCAATCTCCGTCTTGCCGACCCCCGTCGGGCCAATCATCAGTATGTTCTTCGGCGCAATCTCCTCGCGGATGTCCGCCGGCACGTGGTGACGGCGCCAGCGGTTGCGCAGCGCCACCGCCACCGCCCGCTTCGCATCGCTCTGCCCAACAATGTAGCGGTCCAACTCACGCATCAGCTCGCGCGGCTTCATGTTGCGCACGAGCGGCTTCGTGGCTGCGCTGCTCGTGCTCGCGACGGCGGCGGCGGCGGGGGCGGCGGCGGTGGCGGCGCAGCGGCGCGTTTGCGCACACAGCACACCCGCCGCGGCGGCCGCCGCGGTGGCCGCTGACGTACGCAAAAGGGCACGGCGCATTGTCACGCGCAACAGCAAACGATGCACGCGAGCACGCGAGCGCTTGCACGTCAGACCGACACAACGAAAAGCGGCAGACGACGCCTACAACAACACAACCACGCGCAACGTGCAGCCTTGTCACAACTGTATGTATACACGCGTATGTGCCTGTGTATGTGCGTGTGTGTGCGTGTGTGCCTGTGTGTGTGTGTGTGTGTGTGTGTCGGCGTATGTATTGGCTGCTACTACAGCAAGACATGATAAGCATTGCATACGCACACATGAGCAAAAGTGCAATGCATGCGTGTGTGCATGTTGTCTCGCAAGCCGTCGCGCGGCATGTGCGTGCAAAGGTAAACGATAGCCATGTCGATATACACACACATACACAACGGCAGCTGCGTTTGCGATCGCTGCCGTCATGTGTGTGTATGTATGTGTGTCTGTCAGTCACACGTCGTTGCTGAAGAGAATGTGTTGCTTCTTGCGTTGCAGCGGCGCCCACGAGCGGCACTTGTGCACTACACGCAGCAGTGTCGACAACAGCAGCCAACGCCAACGTCGTCGCATCGCCGTGGCAAACGTGTCGGGCGCGTGCACGCCAAGCGCCGCCTGCAGTGCATTGTAGTACAGCGCCGAGTGCACACCCATCTTCGCCACCCCCGCGTCGTGGTGCGGGTGGTCGTGCAGCACAGCGCGTAGCACGACATTGTGCTGCAACAGCTGTTGCTCGTGTGCGGCTAGTGCACGTGTCGTCTTGTCCTCGTCGTCATTACTGCTGTTGTTCGTGTTGCTGTTGCTGCTGTTGTTGCTGTAGCTGTTGTTGCTCGTGTTGTTGCCGTCCACCGACACCACAGGTGGCAGTTGCAGACGCTGTGTAAAGGCAAAGGCAACGAGGCGTGACTGCGCCTCGAAGAGCAGATTAGGCGGCAGCAAGCCACGCTGCAGACCGACAAACGCGAGTGATGGCTGCCGCATGTACACTGTGCCCAGATACAGATGAGCACGACGCGCACTCGACGGCGACGACGATGATGACGTTGCTGCTGCTGCTGCTGTCACCGCGACGGCGGCCGCGGCAGCGTCTTGTGTGTCGTCAGGACGTGGCGCGTGTGCGTCATCGCGTGCGGCAGTCAAGTGCGGCGGCAGCAACAGCGTCTGCGGCGACCCTGTCGCGTCCACCTCTGCGCCATTGGCGAGCAGCTCGACGGAGCGGCGCAGCGTCGGCTCGAGAAAGGCAAAGCGCTGTACATAGCCGGTGGCACAGAGAACGGCGGCAATGTCATCGACAAACACACCATGCTCAGCAGCAGCAGCAGCATCAGCAGCATCAGTAGTCGTTGTTGTGTTCGTGTTGGCAGCACACGCTGCAGTCGCCGCGCCATTGCTGCGTGCGCCCGTGACACGACTGCGCCTTTGCTGCATGCTTGTTGTGGGCGACGGCGGCGGCGACGAGGACGTGGCTGACGTCGCGTGCGGCAACGCGGCAAACACGATGCCGCGGCCGTCGCTGCGTACAGGGAAGCCGACGGGCACGACACTCGTCAGCCCCGCGCGGCGGTATGACCACAGCGACGAGGACGACGACGACGAATATGGTGTCGCACTCGCGCCGCGGCTGCCGTTGTCGTCGACGTCGGCGTCGTGACCGCGTGGCGTCAGCGTCGCGCAGCTGAGCTGTGCAGCGCGTGACAGCAGTCGCCGTGTCACCGAGGAGGAAGAAGACGAGGCTGACGTCAATGACGACGGCGTCGTCGTGTGCGGTGCTGCTGTGGCCACGGCCGCGGCCGTCATTGCAGCCGCGAGTGTGGCTGTCGTGGTCATGCAACCGTTGCGGTCACCGCGCGCGTCGCTACCGACGCCGTGGTGCCTCGTGCTCGCCCCGTCACACGCCACCGCCGGTCCTGCCGTTGCCGACGCACCACAGCGGTCGCTGCTGCTGCTGCTGCTGCTGCAGTGGTAGACCTGCGCACCGGCGCAGCACAGCTCGGCACAATAGTCGCGCGCGCAGAGGCCGTCGCCGATGACGACGACACGGCGGCCGCGCCACGCACGGAACGCCTTCACCTGCGCCGCATGACACACCTCACCGCCGGCGTCGACGTAGTCACGCAGCACCCGCTCACGCAGCTGCGCGGGCCAGCGCAACGCGTGGGCGTGACCGGTGCAAACGCATACACGGTCAAACGACCACTGCATAATGTCGCCGCTCTGCACATTCACCGTCGTCAGCCGCCACACCCGCGCCGTCGCATCGTAGCGCACGGCCTCGACCTTGGTGTGGTAGCGCGTCATGGCGTGTATGCCCTTGTGCTCGGCGTAGCGCTGCAGGTAGTGACGCACCGCGGTGTGGTGCGGATACTGCGCGACGGCGTAGTCGTAGCGGACGTCGCTGAACGACATGAGGTCCTTGGGCAGCGCGGCACGCAGTGCCGGGTAGAGCGGCGAGGGCAGTCCACGCACACTCGTCGTGCAGTGCGCATCGCGTGCCCACACCCCACCCGGCTGCGCCGCCAACTCGAAGCACGTCACGAGCAGGCCACACTGACGCAGCGACGCACACGCGGCCATGCCGGCGGCCCCGCAGCCAATGACTGCACATGACAACATCGCTATACACAACGGGACACATACACACACACACATACACACACACACACACAGAGGAAGAGAAGCAAAAGGGCAATGACAACAACAACAATGACTGTAGTCACGCGCGTGTGTCTGTTTGTGTCTGTGTGTGTGTCTGTGTGTGTATGTGTGTATACATTGCCTACTTTACATCGCTTGTGTACACACACGTGCACACTCAATCTCTCGCTCTCTTGCGCGCGTGCATGCAATGTGCTAGCCACGTCCTGCCCGTGCCTCGAAGAAGACGCCAATCTTGCTGCCGTGCGTCGCACCTTGCCGCGTCGTCTGCGCTGCGCACACCTCTGTGTACAGCTCATTCGTCACACCGACAAGGCGACGCAGCGTGGCGGCTTGCTCTGCCGCCATGCACGGTGTTGGCGGTGGCAGCACGCTGTCCACCTCGCGTGACACATACCGACGCACTTCCAGGTGGGTGACAAAGGGCACAAACACACAGCCACGCCTCAGCGCCCCGCACAGCCGCAGCGCCGCCGCCTCGCGCTCGTGTGCCGCGACGTCGACACTGCTGCTCACCGCCGGCGAGGTCGTGCGCGTGGTGCGAGCGCCGCCACTCGCCTTCTGCTTGCCGCGTTTGCTACCGCTGTTGCCGTTCATCATCGTCGTCGATGTTGACGTTGGTGGTGGTGCTGCTGCCGCCGCACCGCGACTACTGCTGCTGCTGTTGTAGTACGTCGCCGACACTGCCTCGCCCTTCGCACCGCCCGACAATGACGACTGCTGCTGCTGTTGTTGTGCGTTGACGCGCTCGCGGTGTGTCAGGCCGTTGCGATCAGGCGAGGTGTACAACAGCCACAGCTCGACCCACTCGCCGACGTGTAGTGTGACACGACCCTCATAGCAACATCGCTCAGGCACAAAACGCAGAAAGCAACGCAGCTGTCGCGCCACCGCCGCGGTGGCATTGTTGCTGCTCGTCGCCGCCGTCACGGCCGTTGCTGTTGTTGCCGTTGTCGTCGTCGCCGACGGCGCACTCGTCGTGACGACCACCGCGACAGCCGTGACATTGCCGCACGACGGCATCACAACAAAGTTGCAGTCCCCAACGCTCAGCTGCGGACTGCGCGGCTGCAGCAGCCTGCAGATGCACGGACTGCAGTGCACACGCGGCAGCACCGGCGAGCACAACAACGCCACGGCAACATTCACCTCGTAGCAGACCACCGGCGTGTAGTCAGCACGCGACGCGGTCGCGACGCAGCGGTCATTGCCGCCCCTGTTGCCGCCGTCGTCGTCGTCATCTGCGACAATCGTTGCACTGTAGGGGTCTGCGCGTATGCGTCGTGCGCCAATGACGACACTGTACACCCCACTCGCCGGTGTGAGCACGGTAAAGTATTCAAGATTGGTGTGCTCGTGACGCTCATGCCACACCCAACCCTCGCCCAGTGGCACACCCTCACGCGCCGTCGCCTCGGCGCCAGCAGCAGCACCCGCACCCGCAGCAGCACCACCGCTATTGTTGTTGTCCGCGCGACTGCTGCTGCTGCCCTCCTCCTCTGCGTGGCCGTCCTTGTCGCCAGCAACAGCGGCAGTGCTCTTGCGACGACTGCCCGCGCTGCCACCGCGACTGCTGTCGCTGCTGTCCACACGCGGCAGCGACGTCAGTGAGCCCGTGTACACGACACAGCACAGCTCCGTGTGCGCCGGGTCGGCGTTGACGAGGGCGATCGTCAGCGGTGTGCAGCGAACGTCAATGCGGGTGCGATGGTGGGAGTGCAGCTGCAGTCCGGGGTAACGGAAGAAGGCGTGCGACAGACACACCGCCGCCAACCACGCCCGCCGCGACGGCAGCGAGGACACGCGCAGCAGGCTGTGCTGCAGTGCGTCGTCGTCGGGTAAGTGCGTCATGAGGAAGGCAGTGGGATGCGTGAAGGCGTAGAATGTTGTGCCACTGCTGCTGCTGCTGCTGCTGTCGTCGGCGGCGGTGGCAGCGTGGGCTGGCGCAAACGCGAGGGTGCGCGTAGGCGTCAGCGAGGGCAGCGACGACTGCGACAGCAGCGACGGTGGCACAGACGACGTCGTGGCCGCTGTCCTCGTCGTCGTCTTCTTTGCCGCAGCCGCAGCAGCAGCAGCGGTGGTGGTGGCGGTTGCAGGCGAGGATGACGACGCCGTGGCGGCTGCAGCGGCACCACGTGCGCTCTTCGCCTTGCCCGTCTTATTCGTCGTACTCGCCGCAGTTGCCGTCGTTGCCATTGCTGCTGCTGTTGTTGCTGTGGCTGTTGTGTTGTTGCCGCCGTCTGCGGCACAGCTGCGCAACAGTGCCGCGCACACGCGCTCCACCGCCCTCGCCTCGCACGACGCCGCCACGTCGACGAGGTAGTGCCTACCACACAACGTCAGCACATTCCAGTGCCACGGCACCGCCGCCTCACATTCGCGCAGCTTCAACTGCCCGCGCACGACAACGGCGCAGAGGCCAACACGGTGCAGCATGCGCGCGTAGAGCGCCGCCATCGTCGCGGGCGTCGCACGACGCCGCCGCAGCGCCACGTCCACAACATCGGCAACAGCAGCAGCAGACCCGTTCGTTGTTGCTGTTGTAGACGACGACGAGGAAGAAGAGGCGGCGACGGCGGTGCCCGTCGTTGTCTTGGTCGCCGTCGACGACGTGGCCGCGGCACGACGTGTGTGCTGCGTCGAGCCACGCTCGGCAGACCCATCGCGACGTTTGCCGCGCCCATCGGCTGCCTCGGCACCAGCCTTGTTGCCTCTGCCGCGCGTCGCCGCACTCGTCGCTGCCGTTGCAGCTGCAGAAGCAGAAGCAGCAGTCTTATCGTGGTGTGTGCCGCCATCATTGTCCTCGTCCTCGTCGGCCGCGCAGGCGCTGTCCACGGCGACGAGCTGCATGTGTGTGCACAGCCACCGGTACAGGCACCAGGCCTTCTTCAGCGCGCACTGCACCTCGTCCTGCCGCCATGTCACCTGCTCGTAGGGCGACACGAGCGTGCGCGCCAGTGCAGCGACAGCGTCATGGCTGCCGCCGCTGTTGTTGTCGTTGTTGTTGTTGTGACTGTCGTTGCTCGTCAAGTTTGGCACGGCACCCACCGCCGCACAACGCGCGTCCGCCTCGTCACGCAGCGGCGGCGGGCAGCCCCACGCGGCGTCATCGGCGACGACAAGCCGCGCAAACGTCGCGTGCGCGTCGCCCGCCGTCGCCGCCACCGCAGCAGAGGCAGTCGTGCTGCCTTGTACCTCGTGCTCGTGCTCGTGTTGTTGTTGTTGTGTTGTGTTCACCTGCCTGCCCGTGGGCCGTGTGCGCGTCACCTGCTCAGGCACAAAGCCAAAGTGATGCATATAGTCAGCAAGGCGCGTGAGGTGCAATGTGTGACTGTCACGTGACGCCGCCACGGCGTCGGCGTCACGGCTGTGGCCGTCACCGTTGCCAGTGTCGTCATTGTCGCCGTTGCTGTTGGCGGTGCTGTTGTACGCGTCGTACAGCGAGGCACCAAAGCGCAGCAGCGACAGACGCTCGTCCATGTCGTTTGTGTTGCCCGCCGTCACGCTCGTCGCTGCACGTGTACGTGACATGCCTGCTACACACACACATACGTGCGCGTACATGTGCATGTGACAACAAGGGTAGTACAGCATGCATACATACACACATACATACAGGTGCGCGTGTGTACGCTCGTATACGCAGGGCGGAGAGGTGTCACATACAAGTAGGTACGCGTGCGTGAGTGCACGTTTGCAGGATTAGTCAGTCGTGGAAGAAGGGCGTCTGTGTACGAAAGTGTGTGTCTCTTTGTGTGTGTCTTTGTGTGTGTGTCTTTGTGTGTGTGTGTGTTTGCAAGTCTTTTATTGTTTGCATAATGTCTATGATGTCGGTGACGACGACACGACACGACCAAGACGTACGCACGCACCGCACGCCTCTGCACAGCCTCCCTGGTGTGCGGTGCGTACGTGCGTGCGTCTCGTCGGCCACGTCGTGTCCTTCAGCCACCACCCTCGCCCACGTCAGCGACCGTGTCGCCCGTGACCGAGGCCGCCGCGTGCACACCGCGACCACGCGCACGCGCGTACATGTACATGGCGAGCTCAAACGAGTAAATCTGTGTTGCCTTGCTAATGACACTGCGCAGCAGCTGCGGGGCGAGGCCCTTGTAGAAGCCAAGAATGCCGTCTGCCATGTAAATGTGCCGCACGGTGGGCCACACACGCACATAGTCGTGTCGCCCCGTCACCTTGTTGACGGTGCGCAGGTGGTTCATGACGACATTGTACGGGTACGACACCCCCACCGCCGTCAGCTTCGCCGTCATCGTCAGCGAGACGAGTGCGGCAGAGGCCCAGACAAAGCTGCGCGTGCCGAGCTCGCCCTCGTGCGTCATGCGCTTCAGCAGCTCATAGATTGTCCAGAACATGCCCTCCTCGACGACGCGGCCGAGTATGTTCGTCACCGAGCCACGGTAGAAGCCGCGATAGCCCTCCTTGCGCAGCACATCGGTGAACACGTCGCGTATGCGCAGCTTATCGTCCACCTGCACGCGCGTCCGCACGAGGAAGAGCGGCGCAAGCAGCAGGTTTGTGCACGCCACGGCGCCAAACGCGCACACAAGCGGCCGCACCTCCTCGTGCACGCCATACTCGGTCAGCTCGCGCCGCAAAAAGTGGTAGGCCGGCAGATAGACGGCATTCGACGGCATCGAGGCCAGTATGTTCGCCCCGAGGCCGCGGCCAAATGCGTGGGCCAGGCCATTGCCGAACAGCTCGCGTGCGGTCATGCACAGACTCTTGTGCTGCTTGCCCGTGGCGGCGCAGCCGGCCGAGAGGCGCACGCGTATTGTGTCAAGCGGGTTGGTCACACACGTCGAGCATACCCCAGCAAACCCGCCCGCGAGCACAGACATGGCATTGTCCGCCACCTTTGTCGTCGACGGCGACGTGGCCGCTGTCGTCATCGTTGCAGCGCGAGACAGCAGTGATGCCGAGGGCGAGGTGCACAAGCTACGCAGCAGCACGACACAAACACGCCGTCTGCGGACAACATTGCACACGCACAGACAAGACGCAACGCAATGTATAGGCACACACAAACTCATGTACACGTGTACAAATGTATGTATACTGTTACGCACACACACACACACACACACACATACAAGTGCATATTGCTGCTGTTGTTGCTTAGTCGTAGTCTCCTTTATGCTTACACACTCACACGCACACACACACACACAGTGCATGACCACATGCTAGTGCTTCTTGACGCGGCCGCGATGCCGCGACTTCTTGCTGCTCTTGCGACCGTCACCACGGCTGCTGCGACGGCGTGCACTCCCCGCCGCCGCACCACCGCGGCCGCCGCCGCCGCCCTCGGCCTTGCCAGCGACCGCAGCACGCCGACGCTCACGCGCCGCCTCGCGCAGCTTGCGCTGCTTCAGCTTCTTGACAACGCCCGCCTGCACCTTCTTCGCCTCCTTCGCGCGCAGCTCACGCAGCTGCGCCTGTGCGCGCTCACGCTCGCGCGCCTTCTGCGCCCGCGCCGTCGCCCGCGCGCGCTTTTGCGTGTGTGCCAGGTCACTCTCCATGCGACTGAGCGATGACAGCTCCTGCTGAAAGTGACGTATCGTCACCTCGGCCTCCTTCTCGTACTGCTGCCGTGCCTCGGCGGTGCGGCGGGCGCGCTCTTCACGACTGAGGCACCACATACGTTGCGGCCGACACGACCCACTCGCCGCCTCGGCGAGCACCGCCTCGGCCGCCGTGGTGGCGGTGCCGCCGCTCGCGGCGTCGTCGCCGTCGCGTGTGTGCTGTCCTGCGGCGCCGACGACGGCACCGATACCGCGACGCCGACCGTAGCGCTTCTCGGCTTGCGCGATGCGGGCCTCGAGCTGCTCGGCCACCAACTGCGTTCGCACATGCGCAAAGACGCCGTCAATCGCCGTCGCCGCCGCCCGCAGCATCGTCATTGGCACGTCGCGCCGCTTCACCGAGGCAACCTGGTGGCCGTTGCTCACTGCCCCACTGATGGCGAGTATCTTGCGCATCACCTCCGCGTCCGTCTGCTCGTACACGAGCGACACCGCCACCCCCGCGCTGCCAATGCGTGCGGTGCGGCCGACGCGGTGTATGTACGCCGTCAGCGTCGGCGGCAGGTCCACATTCAGCACCGTCGGCACGTCGCAAAAGTCAAGCCCGCGCGCGGCGACGTCGGTCGTGACCAGGAAGTGTGCTTCGCGCCGCATAAACGTGTTGAACGCGTGCAGGCGCTCCTCCTGCGTCTGATTGCTCTGCAGCTCGACGGCGGACATGCCTAGCGCGCGAAACAGCAGCGCGAGGCGGTGCACCGTGGTGCGGTAGCGGCAGAAGAGGATGACGCGGTCGACGAAGAAGTGCCGACACAGCGCTACCGCCAAGCGCGTCTTGGCCCGCGTCACTTGCACCGCGTCGCCCGAGCCGGCCCACGCCGCCGCGTCCTCCTCGGCCGCCTTCGCTTTGTCCGCGTTGCCGTCTGCTGCGACCGTCGCCGTCGCCTCCTCGCCGCCCTCTGTGCTACTGCTACTGCTACTGCTGCTGTCCATGGTGAGCATCGCGTCCGTGATGCGGATAAACTGCTGTCGCAGTCGCGACTGCAGGGCGACGTGGCCAATGTCGACGTTGCGTGGCTTGTACAGATACTCATTGGCAAACTCGTCCACCTCGGTCGTCATTGTGGCAGAGAAGAGCAGCATCTGCCGCGTCTCGGCCGGCACGCGCTCGACAATGTTGACGACCTGATCGCGCAGCGTCACCGTTAGCAGCTTGTCGCACTCGTCGAGCACCACCACCTCGACGCCGGCGAGGTCGTAGCCAGTCCCGCCGTGTGCATTGTACAACAAGTCGACAAGGCGGCCAGGGGAAGCAATGACAATGTCGGGCGCCGCATCGAGCGCCGCCTCTTGCGCCGCCGCCGTCACCCCGCCAACAGCCAGCGCCACACTCAGGCCTGTTGTGAACTGCAACAGCTGCCGCAGCATGCTCTCACACTGCACACCCAGCTCGCGTGTCGGTAGCAAGACGAGTGCGCGAATGTAGCGTCGCTTGCTGTGCAGCCGTGTCGCGTGCACGGCCGGGCGTGTCAGCAGCGTGTGCAGCAGCGGCAACAAGAACGCGGCCGTCTTGCCTGACCCCGTCACCGCGCGCGCACACACGTCCTTGCCCTGCAGTGCTGGCGGGATGGCGGCCACCTGCACCGGTGTCGGACACAAGAAGCCGAGCTGGCTGACAGCGCGCACAAGCGCCTTGCACAAGCCCAGTTGCAGCCACGTCACCTGATCCTGCGTCTGCTGACTGCCAGGCAGTGTGCGCGGTGCGGCGAGTGCTTCGCCGGGCAGCTCATCACCGCCCGTCATCGCCGCCGCAGGCGTTGTTGTAGCAGTAGCAGTAGCCGTAGCCGTAGCAGCAGCTGCTGCTGTGCGTGACGGCCGCACGCCCGTCAAGTCACCAAAGAAGGCGCTCGTGTCCTCGGCAACGACGGCGACATCGTCATGCGCACTCGCCGCACCCGCGCCCGCAGCAGACGTCGTCATTGTGGCATGGCTGCGGCCGCCACGTGCTGCGTAGCCACCGCGACCACCGCCGCGTGACGCAGCACCACCACCACGACCACCATCACCTTGACGACGATGCGGCGGCGGCGCTTGTCGACGTGGTTGCAGCTTGCTGCTCGGGCGTGTGTCGTGTCGTGCGACCGCGCGGCCACGTGCCCTGCCACGACCACCACGCCCTCCGCCACGCCCTCCGCCACGCCCTCCGCCACGTTGTGTCGTTGCCACAGCCATGGTCAGGCTGCACGAACGCCGTATGTGCAACAATGTATGCACAACAATGTCTCTACGCGTGTGTGTGTGTGTGTGTGTGTGAGACAGTGCAACAAAAAGAAAGGCAGACGAAGAAGCGATGCCGCAACGTGTACACCCACACACGTACATGCAATACTCATGTACATGCAACAAACACAACACACTCATGTACATATACAGACATATACAGGCGTACGCGCAAAGATGCGAATATGTACAAGCTACAAACGTTTTATGCTTACCTCGTATGTGCACGCTTGTGTGTGCATGTATCTGTGTGTATATGTGTGTGCATGTGTGCGTGTGTGTGTGTGTACAAATGCGCTGACGTGACGTTGCCTACAAAGGATCATATACAACATGCGTAGTCGTCACTGCGCTATCTTGTAGCGCCGTAGACATTATACACACACACACACACATAAATAAACACGTGCGTGCTTGCACAGTCGGTACATGTTCGTATTGCGTACACGTAATGCCTGCACAGACGTGTGTGCATGTGTACAAAAGAGGAGCATGAGCACACGGCATGACGAGTGCACTGTGCACTCGTATGTACACACATACACACACGCGCACGCACACACATACACATACACAGAATCAGCTGCACTCTGACACGGCAACGGCAGCCACGTCATCGTCACCTGCCACGCCCATTCATGTAACTCGTACATACCAACAGCTAGCCCCTGCACTGCCACACACACACACACAAGCCGGCACAACCCCGCGCGATGACGTAAACAAACGAAGATGAGTGACGCACACATACACATACGCATACATACGCATACACACGCATACGCAAAAAGGTCGAGAGAAGAGATGAACACACAAAAAAACCACATGAGCTGGCTGTACACACAAGAACAACGCGAAGACGGCAGGCGTGCACACACACATACACCACACATGTGCACGCCTGCTCGCCCGCTGTTCTGCGCCGTTTGCGTCGTGTGATGCAAGGACACCCTTCGTGCTGCCGACTGCGCCACGTACACACACACACACATACATACACATACACTACTTGTCCAGCCAGCACGGTGTAGCACTTCATGACATGCTGCTCTTTACCTACACATACACACACACGTACAGGCATGTCAACACAAAGCGCACACGCACACACACATAGGCACGCAAAAACAATATATGTATATACACATGTACACACACACATGCATGCATATACGCACACGCAAACACACACGCATACGGCGCACCAGCTTTTTTGTCCGTCGTGACACATCACCGCCTCGAACAACAATGCACGCACATACACTACAGTGCGGCTACTCACGTATATGTACATATCAATACATATATATATATATATATATATATATATATATATATATATGCGCGCGCCTTCGCACACACACACACACACACATACATATACGTGCGCGCACATCCCTACATCTCTTTCCTACGGCTACTAGTAGATGCTATACGGATTATGCCTGTACACAATCGGTCGCTCCTGCTGACACGACGACGCAAAGGCACAACTGCAACGCAACTGTGCCGCACTCGTCGCCGTCGCCGCCATGCTCGACGCCTCGGCAGTAGCAGCAGCAGCAGCGGCGGTAGTGTTGCCGTTGCCGCCATCGTGGCCGTGTTGCGCGTGATGGCTGCAAACGCCGCCAACACCGCCGCCGTTGTACAGCGACACGGCCGTGTGCACGTCGTCGTCAATGTATGGTGACGAATAAGCCTCGTTTGACGTTGTGTGCTTTGGCAGCGACACCATGATCGGCCGACGACGCACACTACGCAGCAGTGGCGACTGTGGCTGTTGCTGCTGCTGCTGTTGTTGCTGCATCATGGTGACAAGCACGTCATCGTGCGCGCTCGTCGGTGTGCTTGTCAGACCCGAGGGCGAGGTAGCCGCCGTGACAACATCGCCACCGCCACCACCCACCCCACCGTTGCTACTATTGTTGCTGCTGCTGTTGCCGTATACGCTGCCGAGGCCACTGTCACCGTGCACGGCGCCAAAGAAGCCGTCAAGACGCTGTAGCCCCGTCGTCTTGAGCAGCTCGACGTTTGCCTCCTCCGTGTGCAGGTCGGCCTCGCCGTGTGCAAAGACACAGCGCGCCCCATACGGACACTCCTGACTGACCATATAGTACTGACAAAGCGTCGTCTTGAACTTGGACGGCTTCACTTCTACGTGTTTATTGCCTTTTGCCATCGTCAGCGACACGCACACGCACGCACGTGTATATATGTATATATACTAATATGTATGTGTAGGTGTGTGTGTGTGTTGTGATGTGCGTCGCGTGCGCCGTGTCAGCCCCTGCGGCCTACTTATACTGTATCTTGTTGTTGTGTCCCTCTGTCCCGTCAACACCTGCGATGATGATGCTGCTATTGCCAGTGCTGCATACAATATGGTACACACGTTGTGAGTGTTGTTGTGTGTGTACGTGTGTACCGACAACTGCTTGCACGCGCACACATACTCGAGTATTCACATACAGACACACACACACACACACACACGCAACGAAAAGAAGTGGCAAGATAGCACGCAGGCATGTGTGATGCATAGGCACACAAACACACATACACATGTGCGCTTGTATGAGGCTTGCTTATAACGTATCACACGTACACACGCACACATACGCACACATGTAAACGTACGTGTGCATGCACTAGAATGTCACACACATATGTGCTCACAGACGCACACACACACACACAAATAGCGATCGGAGCAAAGTCAGCGCGAGGTGGACTGGCACGCACACAAGTGTGCGTACATGCACATGTGCATCCGCCACACAGCCAATAGATCCTGCGCCAAGATACGTGAGGGCAACGGAATGCGAGGCAAGCACACACACACACACACACACACACGTATACAGAGAGACACAAATACACACATATACAGACACAAGCAGTCATCTAGACGACGCGTACACCGCCTTGCAGCTACCGCGGCGACGGCGGTGCGTTGTGCTCGTGCGCGGCGATGCCGTCAACAAGTGAGCGTCACTGCATACAAGAGCCCGCCACAAGTCACAAGCTGTATGTGTGTGTGCGTGTGCGCGTCAGTGCTGCGCCCTTGCTGCGCCCGTCGCACGCACCACGCGACCCGCCGCGACGTCCACAACAGCTGCCGCTGCCGCCTCCGCCGGCAACGACGATGGCAAAGACGACGACAAGGATGAGGAAACAACATCCGTCGCCGCCGCCGCTGCCACCGCCGCAGTGGCTGGCAGCGACGTCGACGACGAGGACGACGCCAACGGCGACGTCGACACAGCCGCCGTGGCGGCGGCGGCGGCGCGTTGCAGCGTGCTCGTGTCCACATTGTAGCACGTCACGGCGCCACACGTGCGCTCCGCCACGCACGAGCTGCGAAAGTAGTTGGCCACAATCGGACGGCGCGTCGGTGGGGGCTGTGATGGCTGCAGCTGCTGCTCGGCACTGTGTGCCTTGTTGCCCCACATCATCGAGCACACTGGCCCGCGCGATGTCGCCGCGGCCGTGGCCGATGTGGTGCTCACAGCAGTGGCAGCAGCAGTGGCAGCAGTGGCAGCAGCATCGTCATTGCCGCTGTCGTGTGCTTGTGTGCCACGCCGTGTTGCACCCGTCGTGACGTGATCGTCTGCCGTGGCCGCCGAGGACGCGGCCATGCCTGGTCGCACAATGACGACAGGCTTGTGCTGCGCAAGAGACAGCGGTTGTATGACGCGACACGGCGACGCAATGCAGAGCGTTGCCGCAGCCGCCGCAGTACTCGTAGTGGACGAGGCAACTGTCGTCGTCGTCGCTGCTGCTGCGCCTGCTGCTGCCTCGTCTTGCACACTCGCGTCGTTTGCTACCTCGCCTGCCTGCCTCCTTGACAGCGCGTTACCGTCGTCAGCAGCAACGGCTGCAGGTGCTGTCACCGTCGTCCTTGTCATTGTCGTCTGCGCACCCTTGCCACCACCGCCACCGGTGTCGCCTTGACCGAGTACGTCGTCTCTGCTGCTCTGCGCCCACCGTGCAACAAGCGCAGCCCAGTCGGCGCCGAGGTCGACGGCGAGTGTGTTGTCGTCCTCGTCAACGTCGCCAAAGGCCGCGTAGACATTGTCGCTGCTGCTGAAAAGCTGATACGTTGGCACAGTCACATCGTCGCTCGCCTTGTGACTGCCTTGCTGCTGCTGCTGTTGCTGCTGCTGCATGTTATTGCTGTGCCCGTTGCCTGGCGCGCCATGTACGTCTGCCGCTGCTGCCGCCATGAACGATGACGACGACGTCGGCGGTGCCACGGCGCGCTGCGCAGCTGCCAGCGGCGAGCTTGCTGCTCCTGCTCCTGCTGCTCCTGCTGCTGTTGCTGCTGTCGCATCCGCAGCGGTCATGGCGGCAGCGGCAGCAGCAGCATGCAGCGACATGAACTGTGATTGCGCATACAGCAATGGCTGCTGTTGCTGCTGCTGCTGTTGCTGTTGTGAGGCCATGTAGTATGCGGCAGCCGTGCTTGGCCACATCATCGACGCCTCGGTGGCAGTCACCGCTGCTGACGTGGCATTGTCAGTCGCAGCGTGCATCGCGGGCAACGTCGTCGACGGCGACGAGGAGGACAGCGGTGGCATGAACAGATGACCACTAGGCAGCATCATAGCTGCAGACGGCTGTGACGCCGCCGCGGCGGCGGCGGTTGCCGCGTCGCCGTGTGCGAGTGCCGCGCCCATTGCACTCGACATGCTGCCGTTGCCAACATGGCAGCCGTGCGGTTGACCCTTGCCGTTGCCGTTGTTGCTGTTGCTGTTGCTGAGCATCATCAGCGAGGATGCTGGCATCGCGTACGCATGCGAGGGCGGTGGCGCGAGCGGCGATGCATAGTGCAACGGCAGCGGTAGAGCCGTCACCGCGGCTGCCGTGTGCGTCGCGCTGGTGGCGAGAGGGAGGGCCATGGCGTGTGACAGGCCTGCACTTGTCGCGTAGCTTGCCGGTGCGGCGAGCGCGTGTGCAGCCGCCTGTGCTTGTGCCGTGGTCAGGAGCAGACTGTGTGACATGTCATAGTGCAGCGCCGGCATGACGGACAGGCCAGGACCACCACCAAGCATTGTGTTGCGATCACTGCAGCTGTTGCTGCCTTGCAGGAGCGCCAGGGGCGTGTACAGCCCGGGCGTGGTGACGGTGGCAGCGGCGGCGGCAAAGGACTGCATGCCATGTTGCGCATGCAGCACACTTGCAGCCGTGTGCATTGGCGTGCCTAGCGCAGACGGCGTGCCGCCGTTGCTGCTACTCATGCCGCCATCCTTGTTGTAGTTGCCGCTGTAGCTGCCGTTGCTGCCCGTGACGGTGCCTAGCGGGGGTGGTGGCAGCATCGTCAACATGCCTGCCGGCATGCTCGCGAGATTGGCAACCACGTTGATGTGATGGTGGTTGTTGATGCTAAAGTACGGATACTGTGCCGACCCCGTCTCGGTACCCGCCAGCGGCAGCGTCGCGGCCACAGCACTGCCACCGCTGCTGCTGCCATTACTGCCGCCACCGCTCCTACCACCCCGGCTACCGCCTCGGCCGCTGTAGCGTGGCAAGGTGACGGCCACCTCCTCGCACAGCTGTGCACGCGATGCGAGTGCGTGTGTGTGCGCCGGCGTCGCGTGCGCGCCACTCACACACGCCAAGCTGCTGCTGCTACGGTTGCTGCTGCTCTTTGTGCGACTACCTGACGCAGCAGTCGCCTGACGCGACGGCTGTGACGACTGCGACTGTTGCCAACCACCGCCTTGTCGTGCGAGCGGGTGACTGCCACCGCAGCTGCTGCTTCCGCCCGTATGCGCAGCGGCGTCGCTGTGCGCCGGCGTCACAACACCGCTACTGCTCCGTGTGGCATTGTCACTGCTGTCACACGACGCGCTCGCGCCATGCGCGGCGCCGCGCGACCCCGCCTCGTCACCACCGGCATGCGCCACCGGCGTCGTCGTCGCACCGCTTGCGCTGCTGCTGCTGCAACACGCACTGCTGTCGTGCGTGCTGCACGCATGGTCGTGGCTGCCGCCGCCGCCGCTGTTGTTGTTGTTACCTGACCGCAAGTCGTCAGGGCCGTGTGCGAAGGCGCACTGATCGCCAAACGGACAGCCCTCTGTGCCAAGGTAGAAGCTGCACATGGACGTCTTGTACTTGGACGGCTTGACAATGTCATGCCGCCGACGGCGTGTCATCGTGATGGCACGCGCAACGCTGTGCTGCCGACCAACACACTACACACACACACAGAGAGGTAAAAACAAAGCACAAGGACGCAAAAGCAGCAAGCAAAACACAATGCAAAACAACAACAAACACAGCAGCAACAACAATAGTGCACAATGCGCGGCATATATGCGTATACAAAGTTACCTCGCATACGTGCATGCACACACGCACACACACACTCACATACATACGCGCAGTGGCTTGTATACGTTTACATGTATGCATCTGTATATATATATATACACGCACACATACACATATGTATATTCTGTATATATATATATATGCATTGCTTGTATAGTTGGGACGTGCGCATGCACACACACGTATATGCGTTACATATCGACTGCGCCTTGTCAACACACACACACACTACACACCACATGTGTACATATGCATACATGCATATATATACATACACGTGTGCATGTGTCGTTGTACACCCAAGGCGTCTGTTTGGCCGCGTGTCGGTGTGCCACAGTGGCAGCAGTGCTGTCCTTATTCGTATACGTGTGCACGCACGCATGTACATATACAGCGAGAAGGGTGAACATAACCGATTACCACGTTAGCCCGCACTCACTCTCACACACATATACATGTGCACAGACGCGCTTACGTCGCATCGCAAGTGACATACGCACACACACGACACAGACATACACGCGACACTCGACACATACACACACATACACACACACACATATATATATTTAGGCTATACAAGGTCGACGATCATAATCGTCATATTGTCCGTGCCCTCGGAGCGGGCAGGCATGCCCGACTCGTTTGCGGGTGCAAGGCAGTGGTCACAGATGGCCTGACAGATGCTGACATTGTCCTCGTTGCGCGCCTTATGCTCGCGCACAAACTGCACAAGCTCGTCATTCGACATCACGTCAAAGATGCCATCGCACGCGAGCACCACAAAAGCATCACCGGCGCCGCGCTCGACGCCAATGACACGCGGCTGCGCCGTGACGAGCTGCTCCGTCGCGGAGAGCTGCTTCTGCGACTTGTACGAGAAGTCGCCCATGGCGCGGCTCATGGCCAGCTCGCCATTCACGCGGTTGTCCTGCACATATCCGCCGGCGGCCAAGATGCGCTGCAGCTCTGGCTCGACAGAGGGCTTGTGGTCAATCGCCAGCTCGACGGCGCCGCCGTCGCGGCACAGCACCGCCCGCGAGTCGCCCACCGAGGCGCACGTGATGCGCGTCGGCGTGACGTGCACGAGCACCGCCGTGCAACCCGAGCCGTCCTTCAGTGCCCGCTCGAGGCGCGCGTCGAGGGCGAGGAAGGCGGCGTCAAAATCGATGACCTGCTCGGACGTCGGTGTGTCGGCCGCCTTGTCCTTGTCGTGCCGGCCGCGGCGACGACTGTGGCGCGGGTGGTGGTGGTGGTGCTGACGCTCGTGTGCGTCACCGCCGTCCTCTGCGTGGTCGTCCGCCTCCTCGTCCTCGTCCTCGTCCTCGTCCTCGTCGTCGTCCGTGGCCTTGTCGGCGTCCTTGTCGCTGGCATGGGTACGTGTGGCGTGCTGCTTGAGTATCTCGACAAACGTTTTGCTACACGCCGTCGCACAATTCTTGCCGCTATGACCGTCAAACACACCAAACAGCCCTTCCGTGCTCGTCGCGGCGTCGCCGTCGGCGCTGCCAAAGGTGACGTCAATCGTATACTCGTCTTCCATCTTTGCCCGCCAGCCTTGTATCTCGCCGACGGCGACGTCAAAGCGCGGGTTGTCGCGCACCACGGCGCTGTGAAACTGCGTATTGGGGCTGTCAAGGAACAGCCGCTGTGCGCCGCGCAGACTCTCAAGCAGCTGCTCGAGCAGCACCATGCGGCTTGCCGCATCGCCGCCCGCACCGAGGCCGCGACTGCGATTGCGCTGCTCGAGCAGGCGCGCCTCGAGGGCCGCCTGGACGGGGTTGACCGTCTGCGCGGCGCCATCGGCAGCGGCTGCACCGCCCGCGCCGTGATGCTGCCGTCGTCGCACGGCCGCGTCCGCGGCGCGGTGGCGGGCGCCATGGCGGTGCTGCTGCTGCTGCTGCGCCTCGGCGGCCGTCCGCGTCACCTCCATCAGCTCCGCGAGCATCTCGTCGAAGCTCTCGTCGTCGTCACCACCGCGTGCGCGCGACTTGACCTTGCCCGCCTCACTTGCACCACGCACACCATTGTTGCTGCTGCTGCCGCCACCGTGCACACGCGCCTTGGCGCGCTTTCGTGATGGCATGACTGCGGCGCAGTGTCGTCTCTGCTTGCCTGTGTGTGCGTGTGCGTGTGTATGTGTATGTCTGTACGTGTATGTTTGTGTGTGTATGTGCAGTGGTGCTTGTCTGTAGCGTACACAAGCAAGTGACAAGCGCAATAACACCGCGAGCACGACAATGTCGTCGCGCACACGCACACATATAGACGGGCAGTCACACACACACATGCGTGTGTGTTGTTGCTGTGTAGTCATTTTTTTGCGTATACGTGTACAGCCGCACTCACACCATCGTTACACGACACCCCGTTTGCTCACCTCCTCCTGTCCTTCGTCTGCATGTGTGTGTGCGTGTGTGTGTGCGTGTGTGTGCGTGTGTGTGTGTGGACAGCATACGTGCCGGCTAGCTTGCGAGTTGTGTTGCACTCGCAAGCGCAGTCGCAGCAGACGCGGGCGCCGTGCACATTGTCGTCGTTGCCGCTGCCGTGGATGATGCTCTTGCTGTCGTTGCAGCCGCTGCGGTCGTCATTGTCGTCACTGTTGCCGTCGTTGCTGTTGTTGTTGTCGCCGTTGTTGTTGCGAGCTGCGCGAGAAAGGGGTGCCGCAGTGCGTCGCGGCAGCTCATGCGCTGCGACGGGTCGTAGCGCAGCAACTGTGCAATGAAGCTGTGAAAGGCAATGTACGCCGCCTCATCATGGCCTGGTGTGCCGCGACGACTGCCGCGTGGGCCGCCCGTCGTGACGCCCAGCACACTCGCTAGTGTGTGCGACGGCGGCAACGCCGTCGTCGTGCTCGTCATGGGCGCTGCAATAGCAGCAACGCCGCTGCTGTCGCAGCCGCAGCTGCCACGATGATGATGACCACCACTGCCACTACCGCCGCCGCCGTCAGTCGAGCCGTCGCTGCCCTTCAGCGTGTACGACGTTGTGTGCGAGCCGTTGTAGAACTTGTGCACCACAGGCGATCGCGCGAGCATGTCGTGTGGCAGTGGCCCGAGCATCGCGGTGAAGCGCGCAAGCTGTGCCGCCTCGCTGGTGCCGTCGAACAATGGCACGCCCGTGTGCAGCTCGACGAGCACGCAGGCGAGCGACCAGCGGTCAATGGCGGTGCCGTACTTCAGCCGCAGAATGACCTCGGGGCTGCGGTAGAAGCGGCTTTGTATGTACACGTGCGGCACCCATGTCACGTAGCACGCCGAGCCAAAGTCAATGAGACGTATGCCGCTGCGGCTCTGATTCTTCAGCATAATATTCTCCGGCTTCAAGTCGCAGTGTATGATCGGCGGCTGGTGCAGCTCGAGTTGCAGCAGCGTGTGCATGAGCTGGTAGGCAAACTTGCGCACCAAGTCGAGGCTGACGCCATGGTAGCGCGTGCACTTGATCAGCTCGTACAAGTTGAAGCTGAGCAGCTCAAAGACGAGCACAATGTGCCCCTGCCAGTCAAACGCCTTCAGCAGCTTGACGACGAGGTGGTCAAGACTCGCATTCGCGTTGAGCTTGAGCAGAATGTCAAGCTCCACCTTGGCCTGCGTGCGAAAGCCCGCGCCGAGGCGTGTGATCTTCAGCGCCACCGTCATGTGCCGCTTCTCGTCGTAGCAGCGGACGACGGTGCCGAAGCTGCCGCGGCCGAGCACCTCCTGCACATAGTAGCGCTGCGCAATCGCCTCGCCAAGCAGGACGTGGTAGTGGCCCTCTTTGCTCGCGTAGCCCTTGTTGTAGCGTGGCTCAGGCATGGCGCGGCGACACTGCACACAGTGCATCGCCTTGGTGAGCTTGTACAGTGTCACGAGGTGCACCGTGAGCGCCGTCGCGGGTCGCGTGTACGCGGCCGCCGCGGCCGCCAGCACAGCCACGTCGTCCGCCTCGCTACTGCTGTCATTGTTGTTGTCATTGCCACTGCTCTTCATCTCCTTGCCTGCCGGCTGTGTGCGTGGTGCGGCGTCGCTTGTCGGTGCTACAGCCGCCTTGTCACATGCCACGTCAGCATATTGTTGTTGCTGTTGTTGCTGCTGTGGTGGTGGTTGCGCTTGCAATGGCTGCTGTCGCAGCGCTGCTGCTGCTGCTGCTGCTGCTGCTGCTGTGAATGTGTCAGCGTCGGTGCGTGTTGTTGCCACGTCGTGCGCACACGCGTCACCGCCGCCGCCACCACCGCCGTTAGTGTTCATGTCCTGCTTGCCCATGAGCAGCGCACCGACCGGGTCGATGTGGCGCGCCGGTGCGTTGCGCGGTAGCTGCTGCGGTGACTGCTCTTGTTGCGCTTGCGCATGCGTAGCACACATTGTCGTCGCCTCCAACTCGTGCGTCATGGCCGCCATCGCACTCTGCGCCGTCGCGGCGGTTGCGGTTGCTGCTGACGTTGTCGGCGTCATGGCCATGGCGCTGCCGTCGTCATAAGCACACGACACGTCGTCTGCTGTCCTACGCATCCGACACAGCAACACCGCAACACAACAAGTACGAGATGCTGTGTGCGTATGTGTGTGTTTTACTTGGTGTGCCGTGCCGTAGACGTGGTGCGGGTGCGAGAGATGTGCAACGGCACACGACGACGGTTACACATAGCGCGTGCACTGCCGCTACAGAGAGAGAGAGAGAGACAGACGCACGCACGCAGCGGTGGAGATAGATACACAAACACCGCGCGCGTTGACCTTTTGCGGCACGGCGCCTTGGCGTATGTCTGTCTCTGTGTGTGTGTGCTTGTGTATGTATGTATGTGCGTGTATGTGCAAGGCAAAACTACAACAACAATGTATATATGTGTGTGTCTGTGTGTGTGGTTATTGTATGCAACGTGTCGACAACGAGCGTTAGCGGACACGTTATAAACAATAGCTATGTGTGTGTGTGTGTGTGTGTGTGCTCTTGTGCAAATGTATATGCAATGTCTGTGTATGTGTGTATTTGTGTATATGTTTGTGCGCACCTTTTCTTCGGGCTGCAAGCAAGCATGAGCGCAAATGTGCACGCATGTGTGCGCGTCTCTGTACAACATGCACAGCGCACGCAGTTGTGCATGCTTGTGTGTGTGTTGTTGTTGTCTTTGTATACATACACACTACACACACATGTACACACAAACACACATAAACTACCGCGCACACAATGATGGTGGGCGACGTCGCTGCACACGCGACGCACAGCTAGGCGTGCTCGCATAACGTGGTGGCAGCATCATCGCCGTCGCTGCAGCGCCGACGGCCGCCGACGTTGCTCTGGCGCGTGTCGTCATGACCTTTGTCGTCGCTGTCGTTGCTGCTGCTGCGGTAGTTGCAGTCGTCGTCACCGTCGAGGCAAACGAAGACAACAACGCAGTCGATGGCGACGATGACGGCTGTGGCGTCTGCGACAGCGCTGCCGCACAGAAACTGTTGCAATGATGTGACGCAAACGTCGAGGCGTGACGATGACGTCGTCGGCACGCCGCCACACCACTGCCCGCACTCGTGCACGACCAGCGCGCTGCCGCCGTCGACGTCGTCGTACCGCTATCAGCACTTGCCGCACTGCGCACGGCGTGGCTGCCACTGATATGGTGTGTGTTCCTGCCGTGTGCAACGGCCGCCTCGTCAACAGCAGCAGCACCAGCAGCGACGCATGACATGGTTTGTGTGCTTTGCTCTCTGCGCACCACGACTGGCGACGTTTGCGCGTGCTGCTGCTGCTTCTGTTGTTGCTGTTGCTCTTGTAGCAGAGGCTGCTCGTCGCCGCGTCGTGACAGACGCGACAGCAGCGCCTCGTACGCACATTGTGCCGCGTCGCGCTGCTGCTCCGCGTGACGCAGCTGCGCATGGGCGCTGGCGAGGGCGTCGCTGTCCTTCTTCAGCTCCGAAAAGCGCATGAGGATGCGCAAACGCTGCAGCTCGCGCTCGCGTGCCGCCTGCAGTCGCGCGGCGTGGGCTTCGCGCACGTGCGCCTCGGCGCGCAGTGCGGCGACGGCGTCCTCGGCGCGTCGCGCGCGCACCTCAGCCGCCGCACCGTCGTCGCGCGCACGCGCCGCCGCCTCACTCGCCGCCGCCGCCTGCCGCACCGCCGCCGTCAGCTCACGTCGCAGCACCGTCACCTCCGCCGCCAGCGACGTCGCCGCGCGCGTCGCACCACACGCCGTCGTCGCGTCTGCGCGGTCGCCGTTGCCGTCCGTATCGTCGTCCTCTGCGCCACTGCACACGCGTGTGCGCTGCGCGGTTGCTCTGCGCGTCATGATGGCCACGTCACGGGTGGCCGTGTGCGTTTGTGTTGCCGCGTCAACGCCGCCGCCGCCGCCGCACGGCGCCGCACGCGCGGCAAGTGCGGTGTGAGCGCAACCAAGTACGAGCACAGGCACAAGTGTCGGTGTCGTCGTGTTGTTGTTGTTGTGCCGCGTGTCGAGTGCCGCACGTACGGCCTGCAGCTGCTGCTGTGCCTGTGACGCCACGTCATGCTGTCCGGCGTCATTGTCGGCTCGTCGCGGGCTGCGCACGAGCTGTCGCGTGGCGAGGCGCAACGCGTGCTGCAAGGAGCTAATATGCTCTTGTTGCTCCTGCACAATACGCAGCAACATCTGCCCCGACGCGGCAGGGGCGCCGTCACTGTCGTCCATGTGCTGCACGTCCGAGACGAGGGCAGCAGAGACGGCGACACGCTGCGGTGACGTCGTTGACGTCATCGTAGCAGCAGCATCGTGCTGGTCAAGCATCGCACGCCATCGCTGCGACATTGTCGTGTTTGCTGTCGCTCCGTCAACGCACGTCAGCGCTGAGCACTGCACGCCTGTCACTGCGTCCATGGCGTCATCGTTCTGCATGTGTGTGTGTGTCTGTCTGTTTGTCGCTATGTTATATGTACATACGCATGTACACAAACATGCCACACATAGTGACTGTGCACAACAACAAGGCAACATGTTTTGCGACAACAATGTATGTGCGCATGTGTGTGTATGTGTGTGTGTGTGTGTGTGTGTGTGTGTGTGTGTGTGTCTCGCACGTGAGCATACATGCGCAGTCGCATCACTGACATCGACTAGGCACTCGCTATGGTTTGTTACCTCTGTCCGTTCGTGTACACATGCATGCGTACGTTTCGTGTGTGTGTGTGTGTGTGTGTGTGTGTGTGTGTGTGTTTTACGGGTCAAACGCCTCGGCGCGGGCAGCAAACGCGTCCGTGTCAACAATCCACCCCACCGGGGTGTACTTGCTGCGCAGCGACTCCTCCCACTCATTCAGTGTGCTGCGGTGTGCGTCCGACAGCGTCGTCCAGTCGGCGTTTGCCTCGTTTGTGCCGACGACCACTTTGCCCAGATGGCGCGAGCAGTCACGGCCGGCAAAGGCGTGGTAGGGGCTGTCTGGCCCATACCACTCACGCGCAGCCTTGTAAATGATGCCCTTGACGGCGATGAACACGTCTGGCCGACGCACGCCGTCATAGTTGGCGAGCTCGGCAAGTGTGTAGCCGCGCGGAATGTACACACGCGTCTGCGGCTGCTCGGCGAGGCGCTGACGCTCGCGCCACTTCAGCTGCAGTAGCGAGAGCACAAACACGGCGAGCAAGGTGCCCAGCACAACATTGAGCACCACGCTGTTCATTCGCGGTAGCGCCGTCAGCGACAAGGTGACAATGTTGTATACACGTATGCGTGTGTGTGTGTGTGTTTGTGCACACTACAATACACAAGACAAAGTGACCGCAGAATGACATGTTGCGCATGCATACATGCGTGCACACACACACGCATAAACACGCATGCACACGCGCTTGCCTACGTACATGTATGTGTATGTGTGTGCGCATATGCAACGCCTCAGTCATTGTGCGCGTGTGCCTCGCGCTCGTGCTGCTCATTGTTGTTGTTGTTGTTGTTGTTGTTGCGCACCACACCGTCACGCTGCAGCTCCATCTCAAGTCGCTCGACCGAGTAGAAAGGCGACAGACTGAGCACAAACGCCTCGACGCACTTCAGCACCATGTAGCACAGTCGCCTTTGCCACGACAGCTGCCCCGCGGTGGGGGCAAAGTAGGAGCCGAGCAGTGTAGGCAACGGCACCACGTTGCCATCCTCTTGCACAGCCGCCTCAGGCCTGGCGTCTGCATCGCCATTGCTGCTGTTGTTGTCATTGTTGTTGTCGGCAGGTGGCGCGTGACCGACATCGATGCGCACGCCGTTCCACATCATGCGAAGGCACACAAAGATGACGCACAGCAGCACATCCAGCAGCAAGGCACGCCGCGACACACCGAGCAGTGTGACCTCGAAGATGAACAGCACGACAAACGGCCACTGTGCAAGCAGCCAGCGCAGCACCGCAGGCGCGCGCGCGCGCGCCCAGCGCGCAAGGCGTGCGCGCAACACGGCAACACGGCCACGTGCAATGTCCGCGACTTCGTGTTGCTGCTGTTGCTGTGCAAAGACGTGTGCGTGCCGCGCCGCCAGCACCACCGCCTCGTCGTGCTGCAAGTGCCTCAGCAGCTGTGCCTGCACCTCGCCAGGCAGCTCGTGCAGAGACTGCCGCGCATCTGCGTAGTTGCCTGCTGCAATACCGCACTCGAGCTCGGCGACGCGACGACGTATGTACTCGTCACGAAACTTGGCGTAATCGTCATCGGTCATTGGCGCCACGTCTGCATCGTGCTGCCCCTGCCCTGCCGACATTGTCATGCAGTGCACCTACACACGCCTACTACACACGCCTACTACACACACACATGTATGTGCAAGTGTATGTGACAAAAGAACAAGACACGAGCGCATTGTCATGTACACATGTGCGCGCACATACACACATGGTCGTCTTGCGTGTCGTGTAGTGTGTGTGTGCATATGTGTGTGTCATGTGATGCATGTAGCTACTCGTCGTGTGTGTGTGTGTGCGTCGCACGTACACAATTGCGCACACACCTACACACACGTGCACGTACATACATGCACACACA